>PVJX010026138.1:0-26211 GCA_004027295.1 Dolichotis patagonum | reverse complement strand
CTGATCTTATTTGAATCTGGTTTGTTAGATTGCTACTTTGTATTGACTGATTTTATTTAAATCTGTTGTGATGGATAGCATCAAGTCTAAG
Organism: Dolichotis patagonum; assembly: GCA_004027295.1. Taxonomy (NCBI): domain Eukaryota; kingdom Metazoa; phylum Chordata; class Mammalia; order Rodentia; family Caviidae; genus Dolichotis; species Dolichotis patagonum. The sequence continues at coordinate 26,120 of PVJX010026138.1, read as the reverse complement.
AGTATAGGCAACTACACTGAAGATGACAAGATTCACTAAGATACCCACTCTGGTTTGATTATTACTTGCTTTTGAAGTCTTATAATGTCTCTAATGCTTCGTTTTTATAAATGTTGTTATATACTTCTGAGACACCATGGTAACCGTTGTAGATCACCTTGTATTGCGGTTTTATGTGACTTTTCTGCCTCATGCTTTTCTATGAATTATTCTGTTTTATCTTGCTTTGTTTTGTTTTTCCTGCTAATACAGAAATGATAGATATACATGTAGAGACTCATGCATGTGTAGAGCTTATAAACAGTTTACGAGAACCAACTATATAACACATGTTGAAATGAACAACTACTTTGAAGAAAAGAGACACTACAATACCCAGTGCTGATTCCATAATGTCATGATGTGAAGTCCAGCAAAGCTATCACTTTTTGTTTAAAGTGATCTTAGCTTGCTTTGCCTTGTTTAAGTTCAACACACATTAAGGTATGGACAGCTGTTTTGAGGAGAATGAGAGACACTATGACAGCCATTCTAGGCTTTCCTAATGTATGGTCTTGAAGACCTGTAATGCCCTCCTTGTCCTGCTCAGATCAATTCCATACTAGGTTGTTTCATGTGAATTCCCTATATGTGACAATATGGACAACTATTTGGAAGAAAACAAGAGTCAATATGATAGAGAGTGAATATCTCCGATTATCTAGTTTTGAAATTTTTGTCTCTTACATTGCTTTCTTGTGATCCACTTTGCTCTGTTTTGTTGTGTTTAATTTTACTCTTTTGATATAATTACATGTATATTTGAATGGGTAAGATGGATAACCATATTGCTGTTTTTGTCAGATCGTGGAGCAGAGCTGTTAACACTCTCACTGTTTGAATGTCTACTTTATATGTTTTAACTTTGTAATTTGAACAACTATTTCCAAGAAGTCAGTATGTAATTTGTCAAGTAATAATTTCTTAGGGGTTTTTTTGGCATTGTTTTTTTCCTTTTTTCTTGGAATACTGTATTGTTACTACCCTTTATTCTGTTTTTATTTGTTTTTTTTCTCTTTAAATAAAATTATTTAAAAAAAGTCACAGCAAGACACACTATAATCAGATTGTAAAAAGTTAAAGACAAAAAGAGAACCTTGAAAGTGGCAAGGCAAAAATTAATTATTACTTAAAAAGTAACTTCCATAAGGGTATCAGAAGATTTTTGAGCGGAAACCTTGCAAGGCAAAGAAACTGGATGAATTATTACAAATGCTGAAATACAAAAACCAACACTTCCAACAAGAATACTCCACCCAACAAATATATCCACCAAAACTGAAGGAGAAATTACGAATTTGCTAGAAAATAAAAGCTGAGTAAGTGTATAGCCACTAGAACTGGCTTCCAAAACAAAAAACATTCCAACAGGAATTCTTCAGATTGACATGAAAAGACACTAATAACAAAACAAGGAATTAAACAAACAAAAACACCCAAGAGAGTATCAGACAGTAGGACTCAATATAAATATACAGACAAAACCAGAATGTTGTATTGCTATAATGATGTGGGTGGGGGGAAAATATCTTTCAATTCTACTACGAAAGTCAAAAACCAAAACTATTAAAACAACTGTAACTAATTTATGTTAGTGGATATTTAATAGATGTAATGTAGGACTTCAACTAACATAATTGGAGAGAAAGTAAAAATAACAGTTATTATATGTCACTAAAGTTAAGTAGATATCATCTTAAAAAAGTCTATTTTAACAACAATATGTTTACAATAAGTTCCTTGGTAACTGAAAAAAAATCTTACAGTAGTCACACAAAAGAAGAAAACAATCAACACATGTCAACGCAAAAAATAAACCAAAACTGCACCCCAAACCCCCAAAAATAAGAGAGCCAGAGAAAGACAGAAAAAAGGATATAACAAGTAAAAATAGTTGAAAAACTAGTAGTAGCAGCAGCAGCAGCAGCAGCAGCAGCAGCAGCAGTAGTAAATATTTCCCTGTCAAAAATTACTTAAAATGCAAATGGTTAAATTTCTCAATAAAATGACACAGTACCTAAGTGATTGAAAAATTAAGATCCTACCATATGCTGTGCACAAGAAACTCACTTTAGATTTGAAACATAGACTAAAAGTGAAGAGATGGAATGATACATTCCATGCAAATATAACCAAAAGAAAAAATATGTATCCAACATAAGTGATATTGTTATAGACAACTAAGTTGGATAAAAGTATTATAGGTTATGCCCTTCAAGGAGCCAATGCAGAAGACAAGATATCCTGCAAATGTGGGGGAGACAGACATCTCTGCTGTGGTAAAGACCTCAAGACAAAAGCTAAAACAAATGCACCTACACACTTCCTAATGATAAACATCAGGGATTTATATTCTAAATAGGTATCGGTCACCTTGAGGAAACAAGGAAGGGCCACTAACCCAACTCCTCATAGGAAAAGCTGCTTGCTACCTGTCCACTTGCTACACAAACTTGATTCCTCATTTGATTCTGATTTAATCAATTTTATCTAAGCAGTTATAATCTTACTGTTTGACCACAGTTTTGCCCCACCTCATGCCAACCTTGTGATTTCTCATTTTTTCCCCACTTGGACCTGCTTCATCTTGTGGATTTGCTCTATAAAAGATTCCTAAAAAGACAGGGTCCTTGGCAATTCACTTGGGGCCCCTTCTGTCTTTCTCTTGGACAGAAGATTTCTTTCCCCAATAAATATATTCTGTTCTTCTGTTGTTCCTAAAATGCAGTCTTCAATTTTAGAGAATGTGAACTCATACCAGACATCTAGTAGGTTGGGAGTTTCTTTTCCCTATATCAATACTTAGATCGCCTAAATATATAAAACAAATATATAAAGATAAAAGGAGAAAATGACAACAATACAATAATAGCAGATGAAAATACTGACTTTTTTTTTTGAAATGAACTCACAATCTTGCACTTGCCAGACAGATGCTTACACTACTGAGCTAAATCCCTGGCTCAATATTGCATTTTCAATAATGGATAGGGCATTCAGCTGGAAAGTTAATAAAGAAACAATCGACTTTAATATTACTATCAATCAAGTGAAACCAGGAGATATGCACAAAACTTCTCAGCCAACAGAAGAAGAATCCACATTCTTCTCCAGTACACATCGTAAGTTAAGTCACAAAATAAGTATTAACAAATTTAAGAACATTAAGAATATATAAAGCATCATTTCTGGCTACAATGGAAACTACAATGTTGCAATAGTAACAGAATGGAAAAATTCACAAATAGGTGGAAAGGAACACATACATGCTAAATGATCACTATGTCAAAGGGAAAATCAAAAGGAAATTTAAAAAATACTTTGAGGCAAAACATTGCCATTGCAGAGACAATACAGAAATGAAGGTTATTGCTTTAAATGCTCACATTAAAAACAAGATTAATCTCAAATTAATCACATTAAAGAACTAAAAAGGAAGAACAAACAAACTCAAACCTACCAGAAGGAAGAAAACTAAAATAGTAGCAGGTTTTCAATAGCTGATATTTAAGGGCAATCACATTATGTATCTTTAGTGTAATGCAAAATTGTAATCAGTTGCAATTTTAGCAATTAATGATATTAATTCTGTCAGGAGTGAAATAAACCAGCATAGTAGTTGGAAAATTCTATTTGCACTAACACTTGATGAGTCCTTGGAAAATAAAACATCTATAATGTATTTTGAATTGTAAATTCTTCTTTGGGGCAAATGGTTCAGAACTATTTAGAAAAACATAACTATTATTGGGTCAAGGTCCCTAAAATTCCTTTGAGGCCATCATTATACTTAAAATAATGGAGTGAAAAATTTTAAAATACATTGATATCTGTCCTCGTAAGTAGATTCAAATGCAATAAATGTATAATAGTAAAAGTTTATCATGATTATACAAATCACAGTTTAAGACATCTGATTTTCATTGTGTGAGAAACACAGTAGAGTTATAGGTTTGAAGGAATGGAAAATTCTGGTCCTTCCCAAAATACATTCTTTTCTAAGTTTACAGTGAGACACAGTGATAATAAATTCCGGTTTCTGGACACAGAATGGTAACAGTTTGACAGTGTAAAGCCATCTGAAGATGAAAATAACTTCTGAAAAGGCAATGATGAGTCAGTAAATGGTTAGGTAGCCAGTAATACGCATTATCTCTTCTTTCTAGGACCAGCACATGCTTGGTTCTGAATCAGTTCAAATAGTTCAAGCACAAGCTTGGGTAACCTGTAGGTCAGGGATCATACCCCAGTGTCTATAGGCAAAGATGCTGCCCAGACCTCTTCAATAAAGCATTTGTTGCTCCAAGCCTCAGTGCTCCAGGTCTCCTTTATCTCTTACCTCTTCAGGGATAACCTCAGTGACAAAGAATTGCTTCACTCAAAAGCAACACACTTTCTACATTCAGTTAATGATGCATGTTAGGTGGAACCCCTTGACCAGATGAGATATCATGAAGGGTCATTCCAGTTTAGAGCTTCATGTACAGTCAGTGGAGCTGGTACTAGGGTTGCTATTTAGCTTCCATTTTTTCATCCACAGCTATGGATCTCAAGGACACTACTTAATATACATCCTACTTGCTAATATCCAACTCAGAATCTGCTTTCCTCGTAAACTCCACCTTGACACACAGAAAACATTTACATGTTCTTTGTTAAAAAACTACAATCCAAATCCTTGAATGTCCCATTTCCAAAAATGCCTACCAAAACTTTTCCATGAACCTTTCCATGATCTCATAACTAGAAGCATAGTGTCCAATGTAACAGAATCAAGCTCTTGGACTCTGTTTTGATGTTCACAACACTGCCCATGTAATACTTGTTATTTAGTCTTTTAAATACGATCTTAGCCTATTGAAGCCAACTATGTTACAAAAATGCCTGAAGTAGCCTGAAGGGGATTGTGGAAAAGTCAAGAATTCTTGCCTCATTTATAAGGGGTAGTGACTACTTAATTCTGGCCAACTGTTTAAAGAATGCAAGCCCAGGCTTGCACAATTAGTCGAAGAAAAGCCAGAAATAAGAATGCTGTTTTTTTGTTAATCCTTCAAATTTTAAATGATAACAACTACTCCAATTTCATAAAAATTGTGCATGGGCCAAGTAAAACATACCCATGAGCTGGACTTGGTGCATGGGTGTCAGTTTATGATCTCTGTGATAGGCACTTTCTGGTCCACATGGTCCTAAGGGGTCAGTTTCATTTGAATGTTGGAAACTGGCTGGGTTTTCAAATTTCTGCCAGGTCTTCCATATCTGGAAATGTGGAAACCTATGATTTATGCACCAGGTCTAAGACTAGGCAAAGGTTAATGAGTTGGAGGATTCATCTCAGTCACATCTTTCAATGACTATGTCATGTTCACCAAGTTGGCAGTACATTTAGTGATCCTTCACAAGATAGATTTGTCCACTGTCCATTGCAGCGGCCTCATAAAGGAACTCAATGTCTCAACTTTATGTTTTTCCTCAGTTCAAAACTGAGGAGACCAAAGTTTTGAAACGGTGCCAGATAATGTGAGATTTAAATGAAGTAGGGCTCTCTTGAGAGGCTCCTGCCTACAGATACTTTTCATGTTTTGCATTCATATTTGCACTCCCTTTGACATATCTATTTTAAGATTTTCCTGCTAAGATGTTTTCAAGTAATTGGTTATTTTTTTAAAAGAATAATTTTAAGAATTTTGCTGTGTGCACTTCTCCAAATTCTCAATCCAATTTATAGAAATATATTTCTTCACAATAACAAGACAAAGAAAGTTACAGAACTGTGGGTAGAGGGATCTGGTAAAATATAACAGGCTGTTTCATGGCTTTTGGCCATTTGTGTGAACCAAATTCTTTAAAACTGAAGAGTGGTGAACAGTTATTTAAACGATGAAAGATTAATTCTCCTGACTAAAAGCATCTTACTTTTGTAATTTACTATTTGGAAAGTAGAGTAACTAAATAAAAGACTACTGTTTGGCAGTGGTCATTATTAAAGATCTGATTCAAGTATGCCTTTATTTTGCAGTTTTCTTTGGCCCATTTTTGAACAAGTTATTCCATTTCACGTAAGAACATTTCTTTTAAGAACAGGTCAGACACAAGTCCTGAAAGGCCAGTGGTGAAACAGGAAACAAAGAGAAAGCCTGAAGCAATCCAATCATTAGTGCATTAGTGTGGGACATTTCTCCCATATTCCCCAGGTAATGGAATGGTGCCTGGAGATGTTTTATTAATTTTTTTTAAAAATACAAACCACACATTGTTTAAAGGGAACATTTGAAACTCCTTAGCATGATACAAACATCAACAACCTCATTCCTCTCATCTCTAATTACTCCCAGCCCACTACCCAGGCACTCCAATGGTCAACTGACAATACTTAAACAAAATGTAAAACGCTGTTTCATATTCCAGTGCTTTGTCTGCCTTGCTTCCCTCACCAGAAATGCCTTCTCAGCTTTTCCCTCCTTCTTCACTGCTACCTGATCAGAGTTCTCTGTCATCAGCAAAAACCAATTTAACTACACCTTCCTTTTTGCACTTTTCTTTGATCCATTTTTGAGCTATTATTTCTTCCTCAACTCTGTACATTGACTGTCTTATGCTTTGAATCCCTCCAAGTTAAACATTTTTCACATTGTTTCAGGTTTCTTGATATATCTTCCACTAGTGATTGAGTCCTCAGTGAGTGTGGTACTGGACTACCAGTGGAAGCTGGCAGTTGTTTCAGTGTCTTCTGACAGTAACATTCTGCTCTCAGTAGCTTCACATAGAGATATGCCATCCAGTATCTGCAAGTGATGCTGACTATAAACTGGACACAAAGATCTGAGCTTAAGCAACACATCTAGGATAATTCATTCTTCCTTCAGGGTTCCAGTTTCCCTGGCCATGCAGAGAGATTTGGAGGAAGACTGTGGGACCTACTTAGTCTTTCCTGGACCCTGGTGCTGGTACCATGAGTGACATTCTTGCTACCTGTTTTAAAAAATATAATAATTCTTCCAGGTTTTCTTCTTAGTGATGTGCCACACCCAGGTTTTATCAGTCCCTGGGTTCCAATATAGTATTCAGGAATTCTGTGAGCTATTTATTAAACAAAACCTTTATTACAAGTTGTATAATAGCAACTTAAAATTAAATTGTATTTAAATCAAATGTGATAAGCAGTTGAAGTCCATCACTTAAAAATCAGTTACTGGACTGAATTTTTATTTTTAAAGTTTTTGTTTATTTTAAATTTTGTTTTTGAGGTTATGTTCATGATATCTGCATAGTGGAAACACTAAGTAATGGTGGGTTACTATACATCATTTTCTCAGTCCATATTCAGTCACACTGGTAGTTTGAAATTGGCCAATGTGGGCCATGGAGTTTAGCAAAGACTACAAGTCAGTGATTCCCTGCTTCGCCCAACCCTAGCTGTTGGCAAGCAGTCTCTGGTATGCTACTGCAAATAGTCCTCATCAGTCAGCTTGGACTCCAGAAAGTCTACACAATGGGAGACCTAGACATCGCTGACCATCCTGCACAGTGTTCTAAAGGAGGTCATGACACGTGTTAGAGGTCTTACAGGTTGTAACGGAATAGGCTACTAGCAAAGTGGATGTCATACTTAGAGGGTGCTTTTTCAGTTAGACCAGTAAGCTGAGAATTAAAACTAATTTGCCCAAGATTTACTTCCCTACAAGCTGGTATCCAAGAAAAAGAACTGGTTTCCTACAAAGTAGTATAAGAGAGTTCTAGCCCAATGCCTATGGCAACCAGGTTTGTTTAACTTGAATCTTGGATTTTACTCTCTTGTACTTGAGCTATGTTCCCAGTCCTTACTTATGGATCTATTATATTCTGGTCCTTGATCACAATAAGGGAAGAATCAGTGCTTTCCTAAAAGGTAATCAGAAAATCTCAGAATCTGAGGTCCATAGCTTAGAAGACATCTTATGCACTGCTCCAGAGTATGAAAAGGTAAAGCGACTGTACATCTGCTTTTGCCTCTGTTCTTGTAGATTTCTCCAATGACTGCTGTGCCAGCCATCCTACTGTGAATCCTGTGTGGCTATTGTCACTGTTTTAAAAAAAGTCTAAAAGAAATCTGTAAGATATTTTATCTTATTTTAAGTATCTTGTCTGTTTCTCTTTATTTCCTTCAGAGGTAGGGACTCATTTTATTTGTTTAACATATTCCAAAGCATCTGCTGTATGTTATACACTGTGATAGGTTCTAGACACAGTGGTGAATAAAGCAGACCTAGTGACCAGGCAATAGATTGTTGTTACAGGGAGTTAACTTTATCTTGAACTAGCTACACAATCTGATTGCAGTTCACCAGTTCTTTCTCATGCTCCCGCCTCCTTTTGCTGACAAGACGACTTCTATATATACCACATTACACTAATTCGCCTCTTCGACTTTAAATTTTCTGCCATCTCATTTTTTAAGAAACTAAGTAAGAATCCTTCTCTAATAGTGAAGCTGCTATCCTACTTTTCTGCAGCTCTTATCCTCAGCTGTCTCTTCAGTCAAATAAAAACATAATAAGGCAATCAGCTCTGGTTCCACAGGCAGACAGATCACCTTACTGTGCTTAGCACTTCACTCACTCACTCCACAACTGTGTCTTTGTTATGGCCAATCTTTCATGTGAACCACCCCTCCTCCCCAGCAACCCACTTCCTCTTCCTCTTAATCTCCACTTAAGATCCATTTCATTAATAAAACTTCATACTGCTAACTTAGTTGGTTGGCACCCTGCCACAAACTCTAACAAACCCTTTCAACTGGATCCCGTCTACTTCATGTTCATTCATTCATTATCCATGGATATTAAACATACAACAAAACATAGTAAGAGATATACACACTGAAAATATTACAAAAATTAAGTCAGAGCAAAGAAAGTATAAAACCCAAGGAATAAAATGATGAATAATCTTACTTATCTAAATAATACATGACTATAAATTGGACTTCCAGTTTTTGTCTTCCAGGTGGACAAAGCAGAAAAGAAAGCACAATTATAAGACTTACAGTGGTCATGAGATAAAAATATAACAGAGTCAGAGGAGAAGCAGAGTTTTATTATAGGAGTAGGCATTTGTTTGTAAATAATAATACCATTTCATTCTGTGGGTTATTGTAAAAGACAACCATACACTGCACATCATTGCTAAGACAATGACAAAACATGTAATAGGGCTGCTTCCTTAAAAATGTAAATTAGCCAAAGCAATGTTCTAAGTGTTAGCGCTAAGAGACTAGGTAAAAACAATTAGCTACTGAGTACATCCTGGTTTTATCTAAGTCAATCAATCAATTAATCTGTCTAATCCGGAAGCTCATAGTTGTTAGGGACTGAGTCATGAGTGCATTTTATATTGGTATGTTCACATGGTTTATATACTCCTCTTCCTCATCTTCCTTCTTATTTTATTGTTATTATCATTATTTGGCTCTTTCCCTTTACAGTGGTGTCTCAGTGTGGTTATTTGGCTTCTGGAGGCTTAACAGGTACCAAACAAATTTATTTTGGCTGGAAATGGTGGCAAGTCATGAGGCAATCAATGCTAGCAAAACTTGGCTTGTGATGGAGTACTAACCAACCAACAAAATTAAGACAAAAATTTTTTTTGGTCTTAAAATAGTTTTGGTAACAAACTCAATGAGTTTCAAAGCAATCAAGTACCAGAGCATGACTGTAGTTCTTTTGTGTATGTACCAAGGACTTTCCCAGATGCTACATGACATATGTTGCTGTCATCTGTCTGGTATCCAGTGGAATATGTTGTTTCAAAATTTTCTGTTTTAATTTCTAGTATAGAAAGTAGAATTAACCAAAACAACATGCAAAAAGACTCTGATATCTTTCAAAATTCATGGAAGTAGTATAAAGAAGCCCTAAAAAAGGAAACAAACAAACAAGTTCTAGGTACTGCTGTTGTATGTAGGCTATCAAGTAAATATAGAAGAATGTTTTATGCTATATTCTAGGACCTCTTATTACTAAAGTGATCATTCTAAAGAAAACCCACAGTTGACACTTTTTACATCAATGAGTAAAAAACAATATTGGTGTTAAATACAGCATTTATAATGACATTATTTTAATAATATGAGCAATGAAGATTTTCTTTAATTTTAAGGGAAATGAAAAGAAAACATGTTAAAAAAATTCCAAAAAGTGATGGGAAGACTTGGGGTTATTTAAGCCCAGACTGTGTTTCCCAAGCTAAGGAGCCTGTCAGTATGTGTGCAAGTGAGAGTGACCATGGAGACTAGAGTGATTTGAATCCAAGAGTCTATGTTGCTCCCAAATATTGGTTCATATCTGAAGAAATAAAGGGACCACAAGGATATGCTGCAGTGGTTGATGCTAAAAGTGGCCATATTTGAAAACTCTGGGAACTTCTGGTCTAGAAGTCAGGAAGGCTAAAGTGATAGAATATTTTTAGATGTGAGATATTTTGATGAGTACAATCCTTGCCAGTTGTTCACAAAATTCATAAAAAGCCATTAAATAAGTTATATAGGAAAATTCTTATAATAAGGTATTCCAAATAGGAACAAGTGGTTTGAGTGCTACAAGGAATGTCTTTCAATCTTCAAAGTATGTCGCAGGTACCATGTTGCATGGTAGCTGGAGAGGAAGGAAGCTGGACTAGAAGACTGATTTCTTGTTCTTAGCTTCTGTTTATTATCTCCACTCTTTTTTTATCTCTCAACTTCAACACTCTATGTCAAAAGCAAGCAGTTAAATTTTGAATTCCTCATTTTTTCAGTGGCTCAAGAACAGTTACGAGCTTACTCAATTAAAGGAGGAAATTGGATTTAGAACAAGTATATCAGACATTACTGTCTATTCCCAGCAAAGGGAATTCTACCACAAATGAAAAATGTGAATGATATCTTGGGCTTGACTGTATATTTCTGTCCCAGCCTTTGCATTCCAGCATCCAGTTTTTACCACAGCCTCAGATGAGTCACTTATTTTGTATCCCTTTAAACGTAGTTTAGCCTCCAGAGCGCTACACATATGAACTCTTGAGTCCAGTCAGGGAAGGAAGACAGCAATAACAATGCCTCCTTCTTCAGATGCCCAGTGCTCAACATGGGGCCTTCCGCACTGGTGTCGCCCTGTAAATGTTTCCTGAATCAGTCGAATATGTTTGTTGATTTGTTTATGCAAAGATAGGGACTTTGACATCAATATTTCTTTGTAAGGTCACTAAGAAACAACTTCCCTTTGCCCAGCTTTGCCTCCTAAGGAAAAATGCAATCTAAAACAAAAACAAAGCTATATTTACTCCTTACACAAGTGCCTACTAATTTCTCTTTTTCAAATCATCCATCTGGTATCATATCATATTATTTGGTCAAGAGAAGTACTTTGAAATTTCACAAACCTATAAATAAGGATGTCGAAGAATATCTTCAGTTCAATTGGTGACTTCATTTGACAATCAGTAAAATAAATGGTAGCCAACAAAAATCCACTTTTTTAGCTTCTCACCGCAAAGCATTATGCTAATAATGTGAAGAATCAATGTTTTCCAAGACATAATGACTGAACTCTACACCTTTAAAAAGCAAACATGGAAAGCCAGAGTAGGAGTTGACCCATAATGATTATTTTGAGGCTCAGGAAATAGCCTCTCTACTCCCAGTGTAGCCATCACTTCAAAATGGAACATTGAATAGTTAGATTTCTTTATTTTAGAGATAAACATCTTCTCCAAACTTCCTCTTGCTGAAAATGTAACCAACACCCTTTCTCTTCTTAATCGCTAAGTAGTGACAGCGTATACAGTACAGACTGCTGGCAGGAGGCCTGGGTGCAGTTTTCTTTCCACAAGACAGGGGAGGAGGAGCCTAAGATTGTTGGAAGTAATAAAGCAAGTGTGGAGATCTGTATTTTCTCTCTGTCCTTCCTTTCCCCTCTGTTCCTAGCTATAAAAGATCCCTGTACTCCTGTACCCAAGGAGAGGATTTGAGGTACATGAGCCCCTATAACTCCCCAGAGTTAGCTTTGAATAAAACCATTTTTCATTTTTTGTAAATGAATACATTTTTTGATTTGGTGAGTGGTGAGCAGACAAACTTGAGTATACGAACTGGAGTGGCCATTCAAGCTGTTGCCAAGAAAACAGAGATTTTACCTCTAGGATGTATTCATTTAGAGGAATCATGGTCCTCTATTAAAGTACACATAGTTTTGAAAGAGTTCAGAATAGTCAGAATACTAAATCAGACACACCAGAGGATAAATTATTTTATCTAATTATTTCTTGAGCCACCAGCTTAAAACACAAATAAATTTGGAGGAATAAGGAAGGTTTAAAAAGCACAGAGCTCTTTCAGGAAGGGTAAACTTGGTGAAGGGGCCGCGAGGGATGCCCTAGTGGCATGGGGATGGAGAAGCCATGGAGAAGGGAGGGAAGGAGTCTCAGAGTGCTTTGAAGGCTTTTAGCTGTTGAAAACAAGCTGGCCCACTGCACGACTGTCTCTGGACAGCACACATAAATTTTTCCAAAAAGTCCTTGGTACGATTTCCCCAGTCCTGTGGGATAATAGGGAATACCAGCTCTCACTGGCTATTTTCCGTTCTTTCCTAGTGCAGCTATCAGAACATCTATCTTTGAATAAAAGTGAAACAACTTAAAAAATAAATATTCTACTTTGTGATTCTGAAAGGGAAGACCAGTCTGAATAATATGAAAAAGTCTGTGAGATCCAGATGCTTCATATAGGGTCTTAAGTTCACTTCTTAAACCCAACTGCTCTCACCTTTTGATCAAAGACAGAAAATACACCATTTCTGAGCATTCTCAGTGCTGCCAGTAGCCTGCATAGCTCCTACAGACAACCCTGGACAATTTCACAGCTATTCCCTTGCCCGCCAACACTGCTCAAACTTGCAAGGTTCTCTACATTCTTTTCAGTAAACTAGAGCTAATGGTAACTGATCTGCTCAAATGTTTTTCCTTTTGATTGCAGAAATGTCCATTTGTCTAATGTGAAAGGATTCCTCAGTTTCTTTTTAGAGACAGTGAAGTGGGTGGCCAATGACGAGTTCTCTTTTGCTTAAATTTTACTGTGCTAAACTGAAAAACAAGTTCTAGACCTAATCAAAGGAATCAGTTGTAGTCTCTGCAACACACACACCACACACACACACACACACACACACAGAGTTGTGTTAAAAAATCCAGCAAGGAAGGAGTCATTTTATTGCTGCATGCCTTGTGAATAATTTCATTAGTTATAGCATGGACACTGTGCACCTAAGCTTGCAAATCTGTTAGATGTCACCTGCTAGTGTATCAGTATGTATATATTTAAGTAATGATTCTTTGTGTGTTTGTGCATCTAGAGGTGTGTGTTACTGGGGACAGAACATGGAGCCTTCACACTGACCTATGTCCCTAGCCACCCTACTTAAAAAAATATTCGACACAAAGTTTTCCTGGCTGAGTGGAACTCACTATACTTCTGCTTCAACCTCCCACAGTGCTAGGATTACAGGTGTGTGTGTCTCCACACCTGCCTGCAATGCTGTTTCTTAATATCAAAGTAAGCTCTCTTCAGGCTGCAAAATCTTGAAGACGGTTATAATAGAATACTCTTCAGCATTATATAGTGTTTTGCAACCTGAATATGTGGCAAAACCTGATGATACGTGGCACTAATGGGAGAACAGTAGTTCTTCAATAATACTGGCATCTCCACTTTCTTGACTCCTATCTCTACCGTTCTGCCCACAAAGCCACTTTCCCATATTATAAGCCAACAAGCAGTGGAAGGAAAAAAAACCTAAAAAATATGTCTAGTTAGTTGGGTAGAAAAAAATGGGTTTTTAAAAGTCTTCTGAAATAAACAATTGTCTTTCCTTTCTGATTTCAACCTTCAGTCTCTACATGATTACAGATCCACTGCTGTGGAACATTTGTTGTTATTATTATTAGTTTTGGTTTCAGGAATCAAACTCAGGGCCTCTGGCACTAAGCCACTGAGCTACATGCTTGGCCCATGTTTTTATTATTTTGAAAGCTTACATCTAAAAGTAAAAGTTTTACTAGAGTAAAAGTAAAAGTTTACTAGCGTTTATTTCTCTATAAGTGCTTGCTGTGTGTCCAGAATATAACAACATACCCATTCATGGTTGGTCCACTTGGACTGAGGATGAAGAGTAATTGTTTTTCACTTTTTGTCACCTTCTCGTTTTGTGTATTCATCCTCCTTTTCAGAAAAGCTACAGTGATGTTAGGCATGCAGCACATGCCTAAGAAGCACTGATGAACAAACGAATTAAGTCGTGTTGCCTTTCTCCTCTCTAACTTCCCAGAGACCTGCTGCTGACTCCCAGGGTCCCAGAGACATTCACAAGAGTTTTCATCTCCATGTAACCTTTTTCTAGAATTTTTATGCTATCTTTCTCTATCTGAACCCAATGGCCTTGGTTTCCTTGGATCTTAGAAAGTCATGGTAGTAAATCAGATGTTTGTTTTTCTACACTGCAATTTTAAGGCTTGTTATTGTAAGCATAAGTCAAGGGAATACTCTCCATCTTAAATTAAATCTCATATCAGGTAGCCTGGCGTTCCTGTGACATGTTGCACAAATGTTTGTTACAATATTCAGAATGCACTGCAAGACAGAGACCAAGTTAATACCAAACATCACACACACGCACACACACACACACACACACACACGCTCGCACGCACCACACTCCATGTTATTACATAGATTGTGTAGACTTTTTTAAAAGGATGACACAATTTTCCATTTAAAAGTTCAAGCTATAAGCTAAGATAAAGTTTGTGCCATTTCACAAGGGTCTAAAATACTATAAAAACAATTCTCTGACTCAATTTAGAAAAGAAAGAGATAGCAACAGAAAAATCTTGTGGACTTTTCTTGTTTTCTCAGTCCAGAGAAATAACATGAAGATTGTGATGTGGAGAATAAATGTAGTGAAAATAACTGAAGTCCAAAGCCAAAAGATTGATGAAATACATTTCAAAAACTAATACATTCAAATATTCCAGATCAGATTAGGCTTTTATCCTGAATACTGAAAGTACAAATGGATCAAAAATACTAACAGTTGTTTCTGGGGACTTTGAGGAAAGAACAAATATCCCAATTTTTGAATGTGTTGAAATGTTTGATTTTTAACTATAACTTTGGTCTGAATCCCCAGCAGCATTGTAGAATGAGTTGTTAGCTTGTTTTTGTGCACCACAAAAAGAAACAAAGGATCTCTTGGAGCCCACATAGCTCCACTCAGAACAAATCATTGCAGGTAATGCCTCTCCTTTCCTTTTATGAATGGAGGATCAGACTGTTCAGGGGAGTGTTGAGAATATGCTCAATTTCAATGAAGCGGAAGATTTCATCTCTCCTGACACGCTGTGAGTAAAAAACATTATTGTGGCCTGTGTAATTATAAAAATAAGTCAGTTCTGTGACGTTTACACAAATGAGCCCTAGAAGTTAATATCAGAATTCTGAACAGCCTTGGGCATTAACCTAAGGGTAGGTTGCAAAGATCTGAAATTGGTTTTATTATAAAGGCTTTTGTATAAGACATAAAGAAAAATATTTGCTTATGGATTAATCAAATTCATAGATGAAAAAGTTGTTAGTTATGGAAGATAAAAGAATACAATTTGGAGTTCATTTGATTCAACCTAACCTACAGACTATAATGAACAAAGTACAATTTAATTTGGAGAAAATATAATTTAAGTTTGAATCTAAAACTCTGCTTGCAAACATGGTACTATTGACCATGATCTGCCACTATCTGAAATAGACAGAAGCTATTACAAAAGCTTCTCTGTTATCTGCAGAAGTTACATTTGTATGAGCCAATTGAAGGAATGATTTCCATTTTGAAAATGAGATTCAAAGAAAAACACCCTAAAATTTTAAAGAATATACAGTTTAACACTGAATATTTTAGTCTCCTTGACTCAGCCCTTTCTAGCAAAAGCAGATGACTAGCAAAAAGAAAAGACAAGAATATTCACATAATAGAAACTTGGCCATAGCTATGGGTGACTCTTGGTGGGTAGAGGAGCAGATCTGTGACTACTAATCTGGGAAGTGGAATCAGGTTGGCGGAAAGAAGCATCTACAGTGGGCAAGAAACAGGGTTCAACCCTAGGAGAAGACATGTGGTCTCCTGTGCCTAAACTTCTCAACTTTCTTTAGTTGTTAGCTTGTGGTTTCTCTGTGTCAAGGAGTGGGTTTGTGAGGAGAATAAATCAACCCTTTGTTTAAAAAGAAAAAGCAAATATATCTCCCAGGTTCATATTCCCAAATAAAAGAGAAAAAGCAGCAAAGCCTTTGGCAAAAACAGGAAGATAAAGCAGTTATGTTTCCACAGGGAGGAAGGGGGGGGAGTTTAGATAACTGATAAGATCATAGCTTTCAGAGCTGAATGGCTTTCCCTGACCCTCTGGACTTGGGAGTTTTGGACCAGAATTCAGATTCCTTCTAGCTGAAAAGGGAACACAGAAGAAAAACAAAAGAAAAACTTATAAAGGGAAAGAAAAAGAAAACTCCCAGTTTAGTGATCATTTTTCTTTCCTTCTGTCTTTAGCCCATTGATCTTCTGTGATAAGTGATTGAAGGAGAGAAGGAAACCATTTCAATAAGATCCTGAACTATTTCAGTTTCTCCAGCTTCCTAGCTTTAGGTCATTATCAGAAAGTCACGGAGCCTCTTCCAGTTTTGTTCTTGCTTTATTGTTTTCTTGTTCAATTGTGTGTTCTGAAATGTAGACACATTTTACAGTTTACTGTATTTAAAATAAAGGAGATCCTGTTTTGCAGTGTTTACTGGCAAACTTGTAAATACCTTGATAAGAATAAAAAAGCTCAGATGAAGTTAATTTTATTGAGGAAGCACATTTTGTAGTGTGCATGACTTTTCATTTCATGGCTGGAAATGGTGAAACTGACCTCAAGTATCCCACAACTCTATATTTTGAC
This sequence comes from Dolichotis patagonum, assembly GCA_004027295.1. Lineage (NCBI taxonomy): Eukaryota > Metazoa > Chordata > Mammalia > Rodentia > Caviidae > Dolichotis > Dolichotis patagonum. The sequence continues at coordinate 9,086 of PVJX010026138.1, read as the reverse complement.
CTTTGACCCTTTCCTCCTTTCCATGTTATTTATAAACCATTTCTCCAACAAACTTATCTGCTACACTCAGTGCCATGTGTTTGGGCTTTTTTTAGTCATACATTCTGCACCTTCATTAGGTTTGGCTGTCATCCCAGCCTTCTGGCTCAGATGTCCTTCATGGCCTGGCAAAGGGGACCTCTGAGGTCAGTGGGGCCCTGTCGAGGAGGTGTGAAGAGCAGGGAGCCTGGAAAAGCACCTCAAAGGCAACCCAGCCCTGAAGAATAACTCTATCTTTGCATTTTAACTTCCATTATGCTTTCATATATGTGTCCTATACAAACTGTAGCTACTACACCAAAGACCAATGGAGAAAAACCAGTGGGCTTTACAGAGGAGACTTCTTTTCTAGGAGCATATATGACACCGTTTTAAATGCTCATCATTTAGTTACGAGTCCAGCTAGCAACCAGTTTCTATTTTGCAAAAATTTATCCATTCAAAGATATGGACCCATCAAGAAAGTTAAAACCCATTTCCTCAGAAATAAGCTTTCCCTTGCCATAAATCGATTAGTGCTCAAAACGGTTAATTTAGGTAAAAGGTTATGTGACAATTATAAAGCTTGAATCCCTTATTTTCTTCTAAGTATTTTCATGAACTATTCTCAAGTTGGGGAAAAGAAAATTTCAAAGTAAACAAAGTAGGGTCAGAGAAGGAAGAAGAAGGGAAAACTTACATCTGAAGCCTACTAAACTGTGAGACTTGTGGGCTCTTTCATTTTATGATGAAAACTTGCATTAATAGAACTTTTGTGAGCAGAGTTTTGAAAATTCTATGCATACATTAACAAAATCTCTGTAACTATCGTCTTTTATGGGTGAGGAAGCTCAAACATAGAGAAATGAAGTAATTTCACTGAGGCCATACAACTGATTGTAAACCTAGGATTCCATCAAGCTAACCTCCACCACACTCTGCTTTATTGCCCCTGTCCTAACCAGCTACTTGCAATACTTGGCTGGTTAGTATTGCTAATTTAGGTTCTCTCTCTCTCTTAAATTACTAGTTCTCTTTTTTTTCATGTTTGTTAAAGGCATTGCCTTCATACATTTAATTTTTTATTTATGAAAAAATAAGATAAAGTGATTCTTTGAAATCATGAAACTTCAAAGGTGTAGAAATTTGGGAGATCAAGTTGTTTTTAGATTTTTATTTTATTTTTTGGCAGCAGGATTGAACTCAGGACTTTGTACTCGCCAGGCAGGAGCTGTGCCACTGAGCTATATCCACTGTCCTTTGTTTTTAAATTTTAATTTAAAACAAAGAAGCTAGAATAACAATAACGAACTAAGAACATATGCAGCATAGCTCTCCCTTACTCTGGCAACCCCTCCAGGCTTAGAGGCAGGAAGGGAAGCCCGCAGTTGGAAGGCGCGCTCCATGCACAGGGCTGAGATGATGCCAGAAGGTAGGGCTCATCCTTCAGCCATCGAGTCAGATATGCCTTACACTAGAAAATTGGAACGCAAGACAAATAAAATAAGATGCCATTACTTATATATCTCTGTTCGGTATTTTATAAAAAGCTTAATCTAGAGTCCCTTTAATATGACAGTTTACTGTTTATCTATGAACTACCAAGAGAGGAAGTCATACTGAAGGAATTCTATGCACTGAATATTCATGAGAAAAGCAAAGCATCATTCATACAAACCAATAGAAAAGCAGATCCAACCATTAGTTACTTTTAGTAATATGCTTTTCATCTATTTAGGTACTTCAGCAATTGCAAAGATCTTTTGAAGAATTCTTTGGATGAGCCTGCTCACTTGAGAGAGGCACATACTTAATATCTTGGATTTATAGGTACACTTGAAGTTCACAGAAGCTTATTTACCTGGCCACAGTAAACAAAGCTTGCAAAAGGCAGGAGGATAGGGAATTTGTACCCAAGCCCTAAGTATTATTCTTCCTATATTACAGTGGTCACACAAAGAGTAAACGTTGGATCTGAGGCTCATGGGGAAGAAGGCAGTGGTGTATGTGTGTGTGTGTACATTCTATTTAAGAAACTGACTAGGTTGTATGAGGGTATAATAATAATAATAATAATAATAATAACGTGCAATGTTAATAAATATTTCTTGAGGAAAAACATATTTAATAAAATGTGACTGATATGAAGAGTATAAGAAAACAGCTACAAAGGGAAACATGAGCTAGTTACGAATCATGCAGGACCCTGTAGAGGACAGAGGCGCACGCATAATGTTTACATCAATGTTTGAACTATGAATTCTGCTTGTTGGTTAAAAGAAATAATTAGTTTCCCCAAAGCTTACAGGGGTACATGGCCTTTACCCTGTGAATTTCCACTCTTACCTAAACTTACCTCCATCAAGTTCCTCTGCTAAGAAAGTCTAGATGCAAGAATATTGAAATGAGAAACGGGAGATTGTACAGAAACATACTAATTATCAACCATTCATTAAAACAAAAGCTGTTGTACTGTGACTACAGTAGAATGAGAGTTAATATCATTTACCCTGCAAATTGGTATTTCTGTACACTTACAAGACAAAACAATCCCTACATACCAAACAAGCACATTATAGAAACACACAAGGGATTTCCATCAGTCTGACCTGAGTTCTAGTTCTAACTTTTGCACTTGCTGCATGATATACTGCCGTTTTCTTAATTCTCTTAGTTTCAGTGCCACCTATACTATTCTAGTACCTCAAAGGGTCTCAGTGGGTGCAAAAGGAACATGGTAACATGATGCCCTTCACCCGTCAATGCTCAGGCCATGGGAGTCCATCTGATATAGTGACTGGAAGCTTCTAGGTGGTAAAGATTTTTTTAAAATACCTCTGTATTTTTTGTGTAGGATTTGGAGAATACAAAGTTTAAGGAAGTGATGGAAGAATTATTCTCTTTTGCAAGAGGTGGAATTTTAGTAAATAATAGAAAAAAAAAAAAGAAAGACAAAGAAGCACAAACATCCTAAGGGTAATCCTTCCCAGGTGCGTTTCTGACACCTGGAGAAAAGTCTATAAATAGATGACAGTACGTTGTGTATAAGCAGTGTACAAACAACTTGAGAGTGACTCCTAGCATAACTGTAGTCTGTGGATATGTCAGTGGGTACCTGCACTGACCTGTGCAAACTAGCCAGCTCAGACTGGCCCCTCCTAGCCTCTGCTATTTTGCTATTTGTCATCACTTCCACTAGAGGGCAGCAGTTGGACAGGAGAGGTTGTTATAAAGGATTAAAGCTGATGCTTGACAATAGCTGTAGTCAAGACTGGTGTGTGAAGTAATGGGGAAGCAAGTGACAAGTTGACTGAGAGGAAAGTGTGAGCGCTTGAGCAATGAGTGGGTTCCCATAACTACGTGCAGTCAGGGGTGGGAAGGATAGTGCAGCAACAGCAAGAACCTGGAGCAAGGTTTCCCAAAGCAGCTAATCTTTAGTCCTTTGGAGTTTTCCCAAAACAACCAAGCAAACACATCTAGCATGTGACCTCAGGGCATCTCTCTAGATCTTCATCCAAAGGTAGGAAGCTTTTCAATTCTGTGATTTTCAAAAAGACTCACATCTTATTCTAAGGAATAGTCAGCATTGGTCCCATATAAGAACTCTGAGGTTCCTTCCCACATCACAGGTCTAACTTTACTAACATAAGTCTAAGCAAACTTCAGAATAATGGCAAACTTATCTATTCCTCTAGCAGTGTGTCTTTAGAGAAAGTTGCTTAAACTTCTAATTCTCACATTAAACTTACAAAAAGAAATATTTTTCAAACCTCATTGATAATTGGGAAAACCAGCTCCAGCAAGGTTGCCTTTTGGTAGAGAATCTAGGAGCCTTAATTTGTGAGCTCAGTTTATTTCACTCCATCAGACTGCGTAGAGCTGCTGCAATTCCATTCTTACCCAGGATGTATAAACAAACCTTTCATCTATGACTCAGTGGAACTCTAAAGATGATGGCAAAGTTCAAATTATATGCAGAACAAGAATGGAGACAAGAATAAGAAAGAAAGCTGTGATGGCAAGGTCAGTACATCCACGCCAGTTTTGTCTTCTAAGAAAATTAAATACTCAACTGTGACTTGTGAATAAGGAAGATGAATGAGATTGTCTGGCAGGGCACGCTCCTGCCACCTGGAAGATCAGAGTGATTTCCTAAGGGTCTCAACCAAGTTCATATTCTTCAAAGCTTTCTTTGTAATGACAATCAGCAGTGAGAGAAGAGGCTGATATTTCCTATTTCTCTATGTTTCAATACAGTTTTGAAATGGATTTCAGCAACTCTATCATCTGCTGTGGCAGGCTAATCTATGGTGGAAAGCACACAGAGCTAGGGGGGCGCCCTGCTCTTGTCTTTGCCAGTAACTACATTCGATCAGATCTTGGATAAGACACCAGACCTTCTGGGCTTAGGCTTCCTCATCAACAAACTGAGACTGTTGGTCTCAAAGCTTCCAACCAGAGAAGACATACAGACATTTATTTCATCTTCAAATTATTTTATTTGGGTTCTAACATTTAACACCTAGGCTATTCACATAAAATACTGAAGATAAACTTTTGGGGACACTTATATGAGGAACAAATGGGTCCATTTTCAATAGCCCTTTCCACCTTCTAAAATGCTGGATAACTTCAGTATTTATTAGCTTTTTAGCCTATTGTCTACCTACTCCCCTGTGTGCCTTCTATCGCTCTATCCTTCCACACCCCAAGAAGGAAAACTCCATGAGAGCAGCGATATATTTCTTTCTCATACTATAAACACAGTTACCCCTCACTAAGGATTGGTTTCAGATTCCAAAATCTGTGGATGTTCAAGCCTCTAATATAAAATGGCCTTGTCTTTACATATGCCCTGTTCACTAATCCCTATATTTTAAATCACTCCTAGACTACTTATAATGCTTAGTATATAATAGTATAAATGTTACGTGAATAGTTGCTATATGATACTGTTTAAGGAATAACAGCCAAAAAACCATAATGTTCACTACAATTCAAGTGAAATTTCTTTACTTTTAAATTTTTTTCAGGTAAAATTTTTAAAGAATGTTTTTGAACTACAATTGGCTGAATCTAAGGATGTGGTACCTGGAGATAAATCCTGGTAATAAAACTAGGATTTAGTGATAATGCTAGGAGAAGTTTCACAAGGAACCTGAATGTATCAGTACATCCACCTGTCAGCTGTTTGTTTCATTTGTAATGCTCAAAAAAACCAGTATGGCATGGTTATTTTAAAGGCATGTGAAGTTCAGTATGTGGAATGTTCCATATTAATATTTAAATTTAAATATGGCAGATTGATTTCTTTGGTATAATAAGCAGGTTTTAAAACAGGTGAAATTTAACCTCGCACCAATTATATTAGTTTCAACAGCTGTCTTTGTAGTTACCATACTGTCCTATACTTCTTTTAATAAATGCTCCTGGACTTCTCTAAGTGCTGAGAGAGAACTGACAGGAAGCATTTGTTAGGAGCACTCAGATGTGACCATGCATTCATGGGGATTTGTTAACTGATGTTAAAGTTGTTGCATTCCTCATAAACAAGTCTGAGTGACAGGTCTTAATGGTGATCTTCCAAAGCAAATGTGAGTCATAGCCATTAGTGCAGCACGGGAGAAAGCTAACAACTCTTATCTTGTGCAACATATGAGTACCTGGAGAACATAAAATAGGTCAAATCAGAGAGGGGTCTTACGGAGAAATGCTGCAGTCTTTAATGTAAGTCAATGTAAGTCTGTAGCGTAATGTAAGTGGCTCCATCAGGCATATGGGCTTTATGTGGTATTTTCCTCATTAAGGCATACTTAAAGTAATATAGAACAGAGTGGAATACAGCTTGGAAACTGTGGCCCTTTCATGATGATCAACTCAATATCCTTAGAATTAACAGGTAATGACTGAGGCAAAATTATTCATTTATACCTGTATATATGAATTATTCATGTATATATGAATAATTCTGATATTTGAATATATATGAATAATTCTGAAATCTGACATAGTACACATAAATAGATATATACATATACATGGTACCCAATTTAAAGTTTAAAAACAGGTATTCATGTTGCCCTGAATATTTCTTTTAGAATCAATAGAATTAAAATAAGAATTCTTTCAGCTCAGCAAGATTGAAATTTTCCTTTGATCTAGTATTGTTTTCTAATGTTTCTGATATTTCTTTACATAAGGAAATCTGGCTTGACTTTTGTTTTTAAATTATTCTTGTTTGTTATCATTGGACAAGGTATTCTTTTTTAAAAGACAAGAGAAATAACAGCTGTCTGTGACAGCTTCAAGCAAGAAGTTGTTCGTTCATATTTGATACCAGTTTAAGTGAGTCATTGGAAAAGAATACTTTAAGCCCTGCTGGATAGTGACTGTCAGCATACACTTTAAATACCTCTGGCAAAATGCCATGAATATATGGCTTTGTATGAAAGAACATTAGTCATAAGTGGTCAATTGCTAATTCCTACACATAACTTCAGCTGTATGTACGGTTCAACTGGTTTGCTATGGCCTGACTCAGAGACAGCCTTTCCATTTTGGGGTTCCTACAACACTTTACACATCTTATGTATATACATTCACTAGACCACACCTCACATGATCTCTTTTTTCTTCTTGTCTCTTGGTTTGCATAGAAATCTTTAAACCTCTCAAAGGTTAACTGATTCATAGAACCCCAGCACTGACGCAAAAAATTTCAGATGAATGAACAAATTAACTGTTAAAATATTGTACTGTAACTAGATATGTATAAATATGTTTTACCTTTTTAAGCACTTAAACATGTTTTTTCTAATTTGATTCCTACAACATTCTGATTGCAGTCAATTCAACATATAGCTATTGGATCTAAGCCAGTGGTTCTCACATGGCAGATACTTAGGAACGTCTGGAGATATTCTGGGTGTCACAACTAAGCAGGGGGTACTGCTGATATCACGTGGGTAGAGGTTCTGGATCTGTTAAACATGCTACACTGTATAGAACAGCTTCTATCTCAGAAAATCAATCTGACCTAAAATGCTAACATGACAAAGTTGAGAAATTCTCATCTAGATCCTTGCTTTCTGAAAATACTGTGAGTTCTTGCCAAAAACATTGTTCAGATTAAGTGTGTTTTATAAGAAAATGCAAAGTGTACCATATAAAATTATTTATCACAGTGAGTCATCGTTCTCAAATACACGCACACTAATCAAAAGTCAGGGAATACCAAGTCCATGGTTTGAGTTTTAATTTCTGACCAAAGATGAAAGCTTGGTTTTCCAACCCTGCTTCTTTAGAAAAAGCGCTTGAGTGGAGCAAACACCTAGGCACTGCTATGCATTTCAAGAGAGTGAATTCATTGTCCGAGCTTTTTTAGAAAATGTACAAATTCAGCTCTTCTTTATGATTATAGCCACTAGAAAAACATCTTAAGGTCGGGGTGGATTTTTAAAGACATCTCAGAGTCAAAATACTGTAAGTAAATTCCATCTTTGTCTTTATGAAAACCTACATGAGCTTGGGTGAGCAGACTTGAGATAACGGCCTGTGACCACGTATAAAGATGTAGCCAGAAACCCCTTTTGTCCATCAGACTTAAAAATTTTTCTATTGCTTATAAAATTCTTTTCTCTGAGTAGACACAATAGAGTAACACATGTAGATCTTTTTACAGTTCAGTCTTTCCCAGGAGCTTACATGTCACAAAGAATACCAATTCCAAGAATGCAGAAGTGCATGGACCAGGGAAGAGAAAAGAACCTTGGGGGTCATTCTATCACCTGACTTTCTGCCTTTTAAAAATTTGCTGAATTATTTGATCAAATGAAATTTTATGTGGAAACCTACCAGGTAAAATCAAAACAATCATTATATGAAGCTGTACTTGGTGGGGCAAGGATAGGTACCAGACTGTTCTGGTAAGTCAGCATTGCATACCCATCCTCTAACCTAACCCTATCTGACCCAATAGCTCATTAAATTTTTGGATAATTTCAATTGGTTCAAACTTTTTTCTTGTAAGAACAATCTATTGTCCTTTTTCTTCCTTTCTTGATGAGACATTGAATAGATTAGCCTATAGTGAAAATCTCTATGCCAGTACTTTACATGCCATCTCATTTAATTCTCATGGCTTTCTGAACAAATATAAATGGATAAATACTATACTCTCCAGCTTCATAAAAGAAAGAAATTCTGTTGTTGGCAAAGCATAGGTGAACCTGGAGGGTATTATGCTATTTGAAATAAACCAAAAAAAGATAAACACTTCATGACCTCACTTATACAGGGAATCTAAGGAAAATTGAACTACGAGGCAGACAGTAGAACGGTGCCAGCCTGGGGCTTTAGGACGGGGAACTGTGAAGCTAGTCACAGGGTGTAAAGGTGCAGTTAGATAGGAAGAAAAGCCCCGAGGTCTGTTATGCAACATCGTGACTATCGTTAATAACAACATATGTATTCTCAAATTGCAGAAATTAATTTTAGTGCCCTCACCACAAAAAGTATGTGAAAGGCTAATTAGTTTGATTTATTCATTTCACAGTGTATTCAGATAATATATATGGTGTTTTACCTCATAAATATGTACAATTTTTTATTTCTTGATTTTTTAAATAGATAGAAATGGGAAAGAACTTCTGAGTCTGAGCATTAACACTGGTAGAGCCAAAATTCAGCCATCCACACATACATATTTTTGATTCCCAAAAGCTATTTTATCATTCTGTTTTACTATGCTATCTGGTTAAAGCCTCCTTCAAGATGATAAACCATGAAAACAAACATCTCGCTATTGCTCCTTCACCACCATCCTGAGACAAAACGTCTGCTGCTGCTTTCACGTGATTTCAATAGCCTTTACTGTTGGCATAATTTGTTCAGGTTTTTATCACTGTTCTTAAATCATGAAGTCTGGAACTCACCAGATAATTCTAGATTGGGACTGGCTGATGCAGAGGCCCAAGGACTGTTGGTTCCCTTGCTCTAGCCCTTCCTCTGTTTTGAAGGCAGTTTCGCTAGCTTGCTTTAGTAACCTCATGGTAGGTTAAGTACATTAA
>PVJX010026137.1:0-16390 GCA_004027295.1 Dolichotis patagonum | reverse complement strand
GGCAACTATCTTCATTTGTCTGCAACTAGATACATTATCTGTAAAATGAAGATTAATCTATAGTTATTACAGCATCTTTTTATTTCTTTTAAAATTACGCTGTCCCTTCCCAAGTTACTTTGAAGAGGTGAGCTAAAGAATGGCAATAGAGTACCACGACGTAGGCAATTCTTACTGAGCCACGATTGCCTTAAGTACATTTGAACATGAATTACGTGGAAGTTTCCATTACTGAAGCTAACCAGTTTCCTACCTCCGCCCTGTACACTACAGATCTCATGGGGGAAATTTTTTTCTTCCTGCACTAACACTCCTCAATGCACTCTTAATCGTCTTCCCGATGTCTGTAGCACAAAATTTTTTGGCTGGACATTAAAGGTTGTTGCGCTTTCTTTCCAAGACTGCCTTTCACCCTGCCCGCAGACACTTGGCTTACATTTGTTTTGAAACGTAAAAGGGGTGGTATTAACTTGAGAGCACCACAGCACAACCACAGAGCGTATTTTGTGTGTCACTAGTGAAAACCATGTGCAAGAATACAACACTCTATTTAGAATACAATTCTAAACTCCATGTCTTGAGGCTTTCAGAGAAAAGGGGAACTAACGCCATTCCTGGGAAAGCAATCAGCCCCGGGCGATGGGAGGAAAGGAGGAAGCCCAGATGACAGCCTAGATCCGTCCTGACTGTGACTTGGCAGCCAAGAAACACTTGTTTTTTTACAGCAAAATGCAAATATGGTGGACAAGAAAAAGCACCCCCACACCACGTTCATCGGCCGCACAACGTGGCTCCCGACCCACGCAGGGTAGGGGCGGGGTCTTCACGGGATGTGCTTCCGCGGTGCACCACAGAAAGCAACATTCCTTCAGCATGCACGGTGGCTGCTATTGCTACCTCACATACTTCCCCAGAGGGCAGAAAGGTGGGCTTTGAGAATTTGATGGTTGTAGGGTAAGCAAAAAAACAGAAAAGGTGGAATCTGCTGAAGCTCCTTTTCTAACGCAACCAAGTCCCACTTCTCTCCACCTAGTGTCAGCGGTCCGCCCATCTGCGCGCAAGCGTATTTTGGGCGGCCCGCGGCAGAACGGAACGGCCTCTCTCGTCTCGCGAGAGCAGGGCGGCCCAACTCCGTAGCCTCGCTCCGCCCCCTTCTCCTCTCTCGCTCTCTCCCATCCCCCCAGTCCAGTCTGTCTGCTGCGCAGCTTCCAAAGCGGTTGCCGCCGCCGAAGACGGTTGGGAAAACCGTTGTGCAGAGCGCTCCGCGAGACGAACGGCTTCTCCCTCCGCACGACTGCAGCCCGCAAACCGGACGCAGCGTTACTATCGTCCGTCAGGGTATCTGAAGTAAAAGGGGGTAGGTTGGGCTGGCGGTGTCGAGAGCTGAGTCGGGAGAAGGACGAACGGGAGACCGGGAGGGGGTGGGGTGGATGAAGTGTGGAGGTCGCCGCAGAGCGCTTCTCGGGCGATCTCCCACTTCGAGCAGGGCGGCTTACCCGGGCAGGATTCGCTTGGGTGGACACCAGCGGACGACTGCAGGGCCCGGAGTGGGGGGCTCCCACTGTGTCCCCCTTTGCTGCCTGGGCCTCCGCCATTTTGGGTACGGTGGCGCTGACACATCGGCTTCCCGCCCTTTCTACTTTGTGTCCCCCGGCTTCCGAAAACTGACTTAGGAAACCACAGGGTGAGGGGCGGCTGCGCCTCCCGGTAAGGGACGCGGGTGGGGAGTGAAGCGAGCAGGCGAGGTCGGGCCGCCGGGCGCGCTCCCGATGGAAATGGCGCCTGACGGGCCCGGGCTCCCGCCGCGGCCTCGCTTCCTCCGCAGTGTCGGAAGGGCTACCTGGGCTGGCGGGACTGCGAGCGACTTCTGACGCAGCTTCCCAAGGTGAGAGAGGCTGGAGCTGGGGGAGGAAGGCCAATGGCGACGGAGGCGCTCAGCTCCCTGATCCAGGACAAAGGAGGCAAGCGGCCTCCTTTGTAATCCCGCCGCCCGGTGGCGAAGGTTTTTAAGCCTGGCTTGGCTACGGCGGGAGGGGAAGCGCCCCGAGCTCTCGGGTCCCGGGGCAGCTAGATAAGCCATGAGTCCGCGGGGAGGAGGAAAGGACGCTTAGCCGGCCTTTAGAGTCGAGATTTGGAACTTCGAAAAGAGTACGTACTCATTTTCCATAGAGGTTTTTTTCCTTTTCACGTCTAAAGGTTTATTTAAAAAAAGACTTAGGTTTTGTAAACAGAAAAGTGGGTGACCGATCAAACACAAATGTGAAATGGACTTACTTGAGCTCTGTGAGCTGTGGTGCCACTTTTTCTTTAAGGTGGGGTGGGTACCGCTCAGTGTTGATTTTTGTGTAGTTTGGCACACGTGGGTTAGAATTCGTTTCAAAGTATTTTTATTTTGGGGGAGACAGCTGTTAAAACACAGTGATGGCAAAAAAAAAAAAGGTGCTAAGAAATGTGTATGTAGAGAATTGACTTGCTAACTTAACGCCCCAAGGGTGGTGGTTTTTGTAGATTTTTTCCCCCTTTGCATTTAAGGCTGTGGGAGTCATCAAAATAAAGTTTTAGTAGCAAAGCATGTGTTTAGGAGTAACATAGTGATATTTGAACCAGGAACTAAGCCTGTTATTCATCTGGTGGTGTAGGGGCTTTTGTTTTGTTTTTGATCCATAGAGTTAGAGAAACGTTATAATTTAGAAAAAAAGGACAGGCAAAAGAAAATTTCCTGTAATACATAAATACAAACTTGTTACCTATTTTTCTAGCTCTAAAAACAAAGCCCTACTACCTCTTGAAGTTCTATGACTTAAGTTGCTAAAGAAAAGTTTACCAAAATCTTACTTTTAAACAGTAGGATTTTAGTGGATTTTGAAAAGACAGCACAGACTTTACTGTAAAGGAGTATATAATTAATAGTTTTCGAATTAGACGAAAGACTTTCTGCCTTTCATCTGCATCATAATCTGCAGTTTTGATTCTCTTACATTATGCTTTCTAACAGCTTTGGTACATAATTTATAAACTGCGTCTCCCATTTATTTATTTTTGCAGTACTGAGAATTGAATCCACTGAGCTACATCATGACCCCTTGTTTATTCACTATTTATTTTTGAGATGATTCTCACTGTGTAGCCCTGGCTGGTCTCAAACTCTGCTATCGGACCTCAGCCTCCGCCTAAGTGCTGGAATTAAAGGCGTGCACCATCCCATATCTAGCTGACCCTTATTTTTTGAGATGAGTCTTCTTAAATTATGCAGTCTGCTTTCAACTTTAAATCCTCCTGCTTCAGCCTCCCAAATACTTCGACTATAGGCTGTGTTACCACAGCTGATTTCAACTTTTGTGGACAGAGTTCTAGTGTTAGGATGTTCTGTATCCAAGAAAAGACACACTGTAGCCATTAGTAGTTACTTCATAAACTGACACTCATTTCAAACCCTGGACAGCCAGCCACAAGCTATAGATTCTAGTATTGCAGACATTCGTGTAAATGGGATATAGCATGTGTTCTTTTGTGACTGGCTTCCTCCCCACAATTTAGGAAATTGCAGAAGTCTCATATAAAAGTGACTACAGTTAACCATCTGTTTTGACTGCTGATATATTTAATTTGTCCTGACACTTGGAGGTTTTTGTTTTTCTAAACAGGGTCTGTAGGCAGGTGTATGCCCTGTTGACACCTGACTAATAAAGTGCAATACTTAGGATTCCTAAAACAGAGTTTTGTCATTAGCTGTGATGTTGCAGAAGATCCTCACAGATTTAGTAAGTTGTTCAGGCAGTTTCTGAAAGCTTTAGTAGAGATTACTTTTTTGTACGTCTTTAGTTTCCTTGTTTTCTAGAATTCTAGACTTGCATTTTGAAGGGATATAGAGTCTTTTCAGTATATATGTTTGTAAAGCATGGGACTGAAAATCACCTGTAAAAAGAATTTGTTCTTCAACTGGCTAACATTTCTGCAGTTAAAAATAGTGTTAACCATTTAATAGGCTCCACTTGCGAGGTGGAGGCATGTGAATTGCTGCAAATTTCAAAACCAGCCTGGACTAAATAGGGAGACAGTGTCTCAAAAAACAAAACTACCATCAGTTTAATGATTTTTTTTTAAATAGACAATAGTTCATTTGTTGTTTAGATTCTTATTTGGTATAAGCTGATCCATAAATCAAGACTAGCTTGCTTGATACTATTTTCTTGTAAAGTGCTCAAACTTAAAGATAAAGCAATCTTTTTTATTTGCTTTTAAAATACGAATCTGTATGTTGCATTGCAATCTTTGTGTCAAAAAAAAAAAATGTTAGCCAGGCATTGCAGCACATGCCTGTAATCACATACTTGGGAGGCTGAGGAGGATCGTTGTGAGTTCAAGATCAGCCTGGGCTACAAAGTGAGCTTAATGCCAGCCTGAACTGAATAGTGAGGACCCCCCCCCCCCAAAAGTGTGCTAACAACTGATAGAAACACAATGTGAAGACCTTTCCTGGATTTGATTGACTTGATAGTTGAAATTATCATGAGGAAGTAATAATTGATGTTAGATGCTTTTTACTTTTCTCCTTTCTGTTCTTAAATCATATAGGAAATACTTTTCCTAAAATGGTACTATGCTTAAAAATTTATTTTGTAAGAAACCAGTGAAGGCTTTAGACTGGATATAGTAACACACACCTGTAATCCCAGCACTGAGAAAGATGAGGCAAGAGGATTGCCATGAATTTGAGGCCAACCTGGGGCACATACGTGAATTCAAGGCCAACCTGCACTACACAGCAAGACCCTGCCTCAAAAACAAAGTATGCTGAACACCTCCACATACACACACATACTACCACCACCAACTGATTTGGGCCTTCTCTCTGAACTACTCTAGGGTAGTAGTAAACTTTTAAAAGCCTTTGTTGACTTTGGAAAAGTCATTTCCATTAATAACTTAGTTTTCTGCCTTTAAGAGTCAGGTATTTTGTTTGTGGAATGGCTTGTTGATTTTAAGGTCCTTAAAATCCACTCTTTTTTTCTGTTTACAGGGGATCGAACTCATGGCCTAGCACTTGTCAGGCAGGCACTTAGGCCACTGAGCTAAATCCCCTGCTTAAAACCCACTCTTAACACTTGACACATGAACAAACTTAACTGCGAAGCAACAGGCCAAGCACTTTAATCCTTGTAATAGTCCAGTAAAGTGTAGGTATTACTGCTATGTTGTGAGGTGAATGGACTCAGTGGTTATTTAAATTCAGTAGCCAGTAAATAGCAGACTAGGAATTTAAGCCCAGGGTTTTGCTCTTAAAAGTTCTTATCATTCTATGCATAGTTATTATGTCGCTTAAAAATTCTGTTTTGTCTAGGGTGGCACCCGGGTCTTTTGTGGGATGTTTGTTTTTTGAAATGGGTTAGGTGTAGCTCAGTGGGGCATTGGCTTCAATCCCTAGCCTGTACAGATACAAACAAAACCAAAGTGACAGCAGTCCATATGGAGAGATGAGTAACCACTCTGGAGAATTTATATATTAATTCAGTGATAAATTCTAGGAAAATGAAATGTTTTCCTTTGTTGATGCTACATTAACAGTTGCATTGATGACTAGGTCATGTGGAATTGAGCATTAGTAAATGCAGTTGATGTGAAGTATGATCTTCAAACAAAAAGGAATCAAGTGAACAAATTGTTGTGTTTACAGGGGAGGAAGTGGTGAGGGAAAGGTTTGAAATATTCAGGTGAGTAGGATTCCTACAGCTGCATAGTGAAATTTATAAGGTCTGGTAAGTTTGCAGCTGAAGGACTTCTGCATTAGCTCTTTTGAAAATGTTCTGGAATTTTAAAAGGATGATTGTCTTGGCTAGGAAACTGGGTGAATGGGTTCATTTTGGAGGGGAAGGGATCTTCTGTGCCTTTTTTGTAGTATCTGAATGTGACTGCATTGCCTTTTAACTAAAAAGTTGAAGCAGTGAGTGAATGAACTGGTGATTACTGTGTCAGTGACTTGCAAATGGGTAGCTTCAAAAATAAGCTTGCTTTTGGGAGGCATTCACTGTTGAGTATACTTTTACCTGTTTTTAAACTAACTGATTAATGGGGTCACTTTAAAACTCCTGCACTTGGTGAGTGAATAGATTAAAATTGAAGTGGGTATTTCCCCCAGTCAGTTGAGTGTGTTCAAAATTAAAAGTGCATCTAAGAACTTAGGCTGTTGTGATACCTTTCTTTCAAACGTTCAGTACTCATTGCATTTTTTTTACTTAGACTCTTAATGTGAATTCACAATTGTACAACATACAGGTTCCTAACAGCTCAGGTTTTTGAAACTCCCTGTTTTTAGGTGAATAATGAAGTGAAATCCTGAGAAGTGTGAAACTGTGAGAGATGAGGGGAGTGCCAGAGATGGCCTTAAGATGACATAATCAAGACATTGTTTATATGTAAAAAATTTTTAACTAGGCAACAAGAATACTTGGTACTAAGTAGTTCAGGATTTTTGGTTAGATCAGGTTTCACTTTTTTCCTACTTCAAAATAGAAAGTTAATGTACCATTGTACGATGGCATGATCACAGGAGTTAAATTTAAGTCTCATGTTGTTGTATTTCCTATTGTGACACTTCTGAGAGGTGTTTCTTTGGTACCTGTTGACAAGGGTATGTTTTGATTGACTGCTTTATGTGCTTGTTTATTTTTTATAGCATTTAAATCAAACGGTATTGAGATGGATTGGGTTATGAAACATAATGGTCCAAATGACGCTAGTGATGGGACAGTACGACTTCGTGGATTGCCATTTGGTTGCAGCAAAGAGGAAATAGTTCAGTTCTTTCAAGGTACCGCTAGTATTAGTCAAAGTTTAGTAGTGTTTTAATTTTGTATTTTTACTGCTTACTCAGTTTAATTTGTAAAAACTCAATTTAATTTTGAAACTTAAATTTGTAACAGTTATGTATTAAAATATGAAATGTGCTCCAGTAATTATTGGATATAGAATGTAAAACATGTAAAACCTAATTGATATGTAGTACAGTTAATTGAGAATAATTGTGTGAAGAAATGAACCACAAATGGCATATGGAGCATAAGTTTGACTTTTTCATGTACTATAGGTGGGCTTTTAGAAAAGTGTAATTTAAAGACACTGGTTGCAAAAAGATTATTTAATCCAATAATACTTGAAAAATATTCCATTTGTATTATGGGGTGATGGGAAACTAAGCTTTTTTTTGTTTTGTTTTGTTTAGACATGTTTTTAAATATATGATTCAGATGGGAATGTTTCAGCCTTTAACACTGTTCCCCTTGATGGGGTTATTTGTCCTTGGGTTAAAGGGTTGGAAATCGTGCCAAATGGGATAACATTGACGATGGACTACCAGGGGCGAAGCACAGGGGAGGCCTTCGTGCAGTTTGCTTCAAAGGAGATAGCAGAAAATGCTCTGGGGAAACACAAGGAAAGAATAGGGCACAGGTGGGGATGGAGAGTTGGGGATGGTGTTAAACTTTTATTTTGGGGGTTGTGGGTCACTATTGCTTAAATGGGGGGGTAACCATAACATTTTTCTGGGGTAGTTTAAAAGAATTGATAATTACCTAAATTTAACTTGGAAACTACAGATTTGGGTGGGGAATTGATGCTAATAGTTTGCTTAAATTAAAAGTAGATTGTTTCCATTTTTCTGTAGGCTGTTGTTGATAAATGCTTTTGTATAATATGTATTTTCTGAAACATCTATCATGTGCTAAAGGAAACAAACTAAAAATATATCTGTATTTCATGAATTGTTTTCAAATGACTCATTTGCCTATATAAAACTTAAATATTTAATTATTTAAGTTTGTAGGTGTAAAAAATGTTACCTTATGGTGTATTTAGGTATTTTAAATTGGGTTATGTGCTAGATGTAGAAAGACTTGCTGCATTTTGCCCAATATCTAAATAACACTAATACATTTATGCTGAAACTTGTACCTTAAAACATTTTTAAATAGGTATATTGAGATCTTCAGAAGTAGCAGGAGTGAAATCAAAGGATTTTATGATCCACCAAGAAGATTGCTGGGACAACGACCGGGACCATATGATAGACCAATAGGAGGAAGAGGGGGTTATTATGGAGCTGGGCGTGGAAGTATGTATGACAGAATGCGACGAGGCGGTGATGGATATGATGGTGGTATGTGTATCTAATGAACAAAGGTTCTGTTGTCATTTTCTTAATGTTCCTGACATTTTGTCAAGAAATACAGAAATGGCAGTAATTTCAGTACCTATAGGTTTTAAAACCTGTTCATGAAAATATGGATTCCCATGGCTGGCTTTGGGACTTGATTGATGCACATATTGGCACCTAGAAAACTTACAGGCATTAAAATGAAGAAATTGGCATAAGTGTAAAATTCAGTTTAAATGTTATGTCTGAATCTATTCTCTTGAGGTCTTTACTTTCCATCAAGTGTGACTGCTTTTTTTTTTTCTCCCAATGGTACTAAGTTGTTGGATTGCAGACACAAAATACTGGAGTAACAGACCATGAGAAAATGTATTTTTGTAAACGTATATGCAGTTTATCTCTTGGAATGGTATTTATGTATTTCTGCTTAAAATTACACAGGTTATGGAGGTTTTGATGACTACGGTGGCTACAATAATTACGGCTACGGAAACGATGGCTTTGATGACAGAATGAGAGATGGAAGAGGTAGTTTCATTCTTCAGTAAATTGTAACTGTATTTGCTTTATACTTAGTGATACAATATAGGTGACTCATAAAAGAGTTTTACCCCTTGTAATCTGTGTATTCCTTTGTACATGTATCCATAATGGTTATAATCCTGGTCAATCTTACTTTTAGGGATGGGAGGACATGGCTATGGTGGAGCTGGTGATGCAAGTTCAGGTTTTCATGGTGGTCATTTCGTACATATGAGAGGGTTGCCTTTTCGAGCAACGGAAAATGACATTGCTAATGTGAGTAATTTAGTGATGGTGTTTTTACACTTGCTATCAGTTTTGAAGGAAAGTCAAGGATAAAAGTGCAAGGCATGGCTGGGCATGCTTATTGTCCCAACTGTTTGGAAAACTGAGGCAGGATTGAAATTTTGGGATCCTGTTTCAGAAAAACTGAAAATATAGTTCACTATCCCATGAACTTGATCTCCAGTACTGTTGTGGGGCAATAAATATACAGTCTAAGACTAAGCATAGAGTGATGCTAGCAGAAAGATTGCAGGTTTTAAAAGAGTGAATTATGTAACATTTTATTGGTTTGACCTCCATGCTAGGTAGGTGGTAGATGCTATTGCTGTCAGTGATTTGAATGAAAGCAATTGATTGCAGCTTAACTAAAGGGTAACTAGATTTAAGTCCATGGACCAAATGTAGTCACACACACACATACACACCCATGCCTTTACCCATTGAATAATTGAGACCTGGTGGTGTAAAGGCAAAAATACCATCTGGCTGCGAAAGCAAAAGTTTATTCTAGATGAGTCATGTGCACAACCTGCATAGCTAGTAATATGGCCCAAGACAATTCCTCCTCACTCATTACTGCCAAAAGATTTTGAGTACCCAAAGGACTTCTTTTGGGCAGCTCTATGGATTGCATCAGGCCTTCATGCTCATCTACTATCCTGCACTCCTCCCCCATCCCTTTTGTCCTTTTTAAATTTTGAGACAGGGTCTTGGTTATTTACCCAGGCTGAGCTCAGTTAGGATCCTCCTGCTTCAGTCTCTCAGTGTGGTGAGATTACAGATGTATAGCACCACCCGCAGCTAAAAAATATTTTTTATTGGTGCTGGGGTCAAACCCAGAGCTTCATACATTGCTAGGTAAGCACTGTACCACTGAGGTACATCCCAAGTCATTGACTTTTTTTTTTTTTTAAAGTTTTATTAAGGTTTTTTGGGGGAGGTATTAGGGACTAAACTGAAGACCTTGCTTTGTCCTAACAGTCTACCACTCAGCCACATCCCCTTTTTGAGACAGAATCTATTGCTCAGGCTGACCTCACATCTGTGAAACTCCTTCCTCATTGTAGGCATGCACCACCATGTTCTGCCTAAAATAGTGTCTTACGTAGTCCAGGCAAATCTTGAACTCACTGTGTGGCCCAGAATTTGTGGAGATCCTCCTACCTCAGCCTCCCAAGTGCTAGGATTATAGGTCTGCACCACCATGCCTGGTAACATACTTCTTCTCATGGTAAGGTATGATTGGGGTGGATTACTTTCTAGGCTTAATAAGCAGTTGCCACCCTAAAACTGTAGAAAAACTTATTTCAGTGGATGAAGAGAAATCAAGGTTTGTTATCGTAACTTATTAACTAGAAGAAAAATAACACTTGTTTCTTTTCATTTAGTTCTTCTCACCACTAAATCCAATAAGAGTTCACATTGATATTGGAGCAGACGGAAGGGCAACAGGAGAAGCAGATGTAGAGTTCGTGACACATGAAGATGCAGTAGCTGCCATGTCTAAAGATAAAAATAACATGCGTAAGTACCATCTTCCGGCGTGCTTTTTTTCTTTATGGCACTGCCTGGAAGTGAACATGGCCTTCATTCTGAACCCCAGCCCCAGTCCTTGTTTCCCTTTTGAGACAGGGTCTCAGGTTGCCAGGGCCAGGCTTAAACTTGTGATACTACTACCTTCAGCCTCCCTGCACTGGGATTCGGGTGGGGTCACCACACCTGGCATAGTGTGCTTACATGTAAGCTGTTTTTATACAGTAAATCAGTAATTTGTTTAAATAAATTTAAGAGGTCCTTGGATACATATATAGGTCACTGAGATCATTTAGCTTCTATGTAGAGTTTGTGTTCATTAGATAATTTTTATATATCATAACTGTTTGGAGTACTTGCTGTTTAATACTAGTTTTTATTGATAAATTTTACCAATCCTTTACTCTTTTAACTTTTGTATCTTAAAGAACATCGATACATTGAACTCTTCTTGAATTCTACTCCTGGAGGCGGCTCTGGAATGGGAGGTTCTGGCATGGGAGGTTACGGCAGAGATGGAATGGGTATGTAAATAAAGTTTTAAAAATAAACAGCCTTAGCTACTTGGCAGTTAGTTTCAAATGCTTTTTTTTTTTTTTTTTTTTTTCTTATAAAGATAATCAGGGAGGATATGGATCTGTTGGAAGGATGGGAATGGGAAACAATTACAGCGGAGGATATGGTACTCCTGACGGTTTGGGCGGCTATGGTAAGTGTCTCTAGTTTGTAATTAGTCCAGCCCTCACATGTAGCACACATGGTTGAAAGCACAGATACTATTTTCATTATCTTATTATATAGATATTTTGTATACGGATGTCTCCTGGTCAATGACTCCTGTCTTTTTCTTCAGGTCGTGGTGGTGGAGGCAGTGGTGGTTATTATGGGCAAGGTGGCATGAGTGGAGGTGGATGGCGTGGGATGTACTGAAAGCATAACATCAACACAGAAGTTCTAACAGCAGCATCTGGTCTACTAGACTTTCTTACAGATTTAATTTCTTTTGTATTTTAAGAACTTTATAATGACTGAAGGAATGTGTTTTCACAATATTATTTGGTAAAGCAACAGATTGTGATGGGAAAAATCTGTTTTCTGTAGGTTTTATTTGTTGCATACTTTGACTTAAAAATAAATTTTTATATTCAAACCACTGATGTTGATACTTTTTATATATACTCGTTACTCTTCTGATGTACTGCCTTCTTAAGATTTGGGTTGATGTATTTTACTGTTACCTCTACAAAATGTAGTATAGTGTAATATTTGAGGGTAATGGTTCACTTCTATATAAACTGCAAGTCTTACTAATAAGCAGACATCTGGAATAGAGCTTGAATAATTAGTATAACTTTTCTCTTTAATTTCGCCTGGTCAACATTGTAAATAATAAAGCCTAAAGATGAGTTTAGGTGGCTTCAGGAGTAAAAATTCAGTTAATTCTATATTCTTTTTCAAGTGTCATTTATTAGGTACAGTTTTGATATGTTAATGAAATACGAGTTATCTGGATTTCCCTATATTCATAATTGTGTTACCTAGGGAAGGGAATGTTGGGAGTTTAAATGCTAGCCCTAGATTTTAGAGTAAAATCCCCTCAGCACTTGGCCGAAGTACCAAAAATGTTTCCCAAAAGTGAAGAGTTGTAAGTTATCTCAAGATGTCTTAGATAGAGTAGGTTGTTTCTCAGTGACAAGAGAATTGAGGTATTTACTATGGAATATAATTCTCACAAATGTACTTTCAGTTTCTTACCCAGTCGAGTATATGGTTTTTAAATCTGTATAAGTGACTACATTAAAATAATGTAAGAGACAAATCTGTGTTATATAAGAATCCTGCAGTTGGACTTTGCATCTATCTGGTAACAGCTTGGAGTTTTAGTTAAAACATTATATGTAGCAAGGAAAAGGTGCTTTTTTCAATTTTATCACTTTGATCAGTATGGCTTTTCTTTTCCAAATTGGCTAATGGATCAAAATGAAACCTGTCAATGTGAATTCATTTATTGAACTTGTTACTTGTTTTGCTAGAAATGTTATGTAATAAATGTCAATGTGGGAGATAATAGTATGGCGTCTGTCCTAGAATGCTTCCTGTTGGTTACTGATGATAAAACAAATTTACAGAAAGTACTGTGTCCAAATTAAAGGTAAAGTTTAGATAAAGTATCATTTCTGGTATTAGAAAAAAGGAGTATTATTAGAGCCTGTGTATTTGGAGCCTGCTGGCTCTCAGCAGTGGTCTGTCTTTGGGGAGGGGTTCTAGGCTCTGAATGCTCTACTACTTAGCTACACTCCCAGCCCATTGCTTATTCTCACTGTCTGTACCTAACTTAGCTACTTAACAATGTCAAGTAGCTCTTTAAAGTTTATGTGCTTTTATTTTCCGACAGTGCCCTCTTAAAATCGTCAAGCAGTGGAAGTATAAAATGTTAGAGGCTAATTTTTTCAAATTTTATTTGATTTATAAAATTCACAGTTTTAAAACATTACAGGATAAAAGAATTGTTAATTCATTGGCACCATGATAGTGTCATTGTGGTGGTACTGGCTAGATTAAGAGGAGTGGTCTGTGCGATTACCATAAAGAAGTAAAAGGTAGTGTTCGGTCTATAACCACAAACTAAGAACTAGGAAAGTTGGTTTTTGTTTTTTCCTTTTGTTGCCCTGGGGAGTGAACTAGAGGCATTCACACTGAGGGGTGTGAGCTACCGCCTTACCGGTTTTTTATCTTTTTGAGACAGGGTCACAAAGTTGCCCAAGGCTGGGCTTCAATTTTGCCTCCTAAGAGTGTTGAGATTACAGGCGTGTACCCTCATTGCTGGCTTGAAAAGTTTTTTAAACACAGAAAAACAAAATTAGTAATTAATGGCTCTTAAGCCATAAAAGCTGACTGGAATACAAAGCATAACTACATATAGCGGTTTACATGCTAAATGAAGTAACTGAAATTGCAATTTAACATTTTAAAATTTGTTTGAAACATCATAAAAAACACTTGAAAATTCACTTACACAGACTTGTTTTCAGCGATCATAAAAATGTTAATCTATTCCATCAATACAAAAGGGTTAAGAATATAATTACATCTCTTGACGTCTGTCAGTGTTCAAGAAAGACCATCTAGAAATTCAAGACAGATCTTAAGTTGACCCAAAAACTGACTTCAAAGTATAGGTTCCGGAAAAAATAGATCTTCAAGTAAAATAGGGGTGTTTACACTTTGGCAATATAGAAAGTCAGATCTTAATGTATATACTCATGAGGAAAAGATCTGCAGAATAAGTACTTGGGCAAGGACACATCTATATTACTAAATGGAACACGTAGAAATGTCTGAATTCTATAGGATATTCTTGGAAAATTCACAAAATTAAAGGGCATGGCTAAAAGTAAAACCCTGGATGATGGTGATGCTTAAGTGATTATACAAGGAGAGTGATTACAGTTTAAATTCTAGTGCTGACAGCAGTATAACTAGGTTAGTGTTCACTGAATCAGTCTGAAGTAGGTCAGGTATGTTTCATGGTAGGACAAAATCACATCTTCATTGACTCAAGACCCTGACTAGAGGTGCTTGACAGGCAGGGTGACACCTGCTGTGGTACTGCAGCCGCAGGTTACTTCAGTGATGCTTCCTAGAGCTAACTCAGTGGGTGATGTGTGGTGGAAACCTAGGTCAGCTGGCATCCTGTGTCATGCGAAAGGAAACACTTCAAGTCTTTTCTCTTGGTCTAGGTGCTTAGAGAAGCGCCTTTCCCCACCCCACTCTAGTACATGGGATTCAACCCAGGGTCTTCACACAGTCCCAGAGCCAGGTCTCACTTAAGGATTGCCCAGGCTTAGCTCAAACTTGTGATCCTCCTGTCTCCACCTTTAGTTATGTGTGGTTTAGTGGGGGAATATAAGCCTGTCAGCCCCGCAGCCATTTATGTCCTACCTTTGAATTACAGTCTGACCCCCTTTCTGTTACAAGTCGGCATATGGAAAAATCTGCAATTGACTTACAGTAAAAACTGTCACTAGCACAATAATGGTTTTAGAAAGGGCCAAAGTAAATACTGTAGGGTAAAATACAATCCTGTTGCAAGTGGGGAAAAGGGAAGAGAAAAATTGGAATCTCACCAGAATAACAAATCTGTTGAATTGCAATGCTAATACTTGTAAAAAGTGTGCATTTCCAGTCCTGGATAGTTGCAAAGCTTTAAAGTGCAGTAGGAGGGTTTGGCACCGTCCAGTGGCGCCTGGACAGGAACGAGAACCATCTGAGCCACGTTGGGAGGCAGCGCTCAGCATAAGGCAGGTGTGTGCGGGTGCTGTGAGGCCTTGGGGGATCACAGGCTTCAATTGAGAGCATGCTGTGGGAGAGGCCGGTAACTGGGCAAGTTTATAACAAATCCTACTGTTGGTTGCTGCTGTGAGTTCAGTACGGAGATGAAGGGCACGAGCACCACTTGGCTGCTGAAGAAGGGCTGCATGGATGCGGAGTCCAAGTGGTCACACGGCCTTGGTCGGTCATGCGAGCTGTGCAGGCCACTGCATCAGGGCAGGTTGGATGAGCAGCTCTGAATGAGCAGTGCGTGGCAGGAGTCACAGACCCGCACCGGCTTCGGTGAGGAGGGCAAAGGCAGTTCGTTGTCAGAGCAGGCGTTACAGAAGATTTCCCCACAGTTCCTACAGTGGTGCTGTTCCATGGAGAGATGAGAACAACAGCAGTTAAAATTAGCAGCCAGTTTTGTACTAAAAGCTTTTGACTCCCTGCCTCCTTTACCTTTCTCTTAGAGAGTGAGAATTCCTTTTCACAAAGCTTACAGTGTGTTGCTTCTTTATCTTTCAGCCAAACCAGTCCCTGTAGTAGGAAGAAAAGTAGGTATTAATGCTCAAAATGGTAATACTAAAGTGACATGTGAGGCCAGGCATGGTGCTAACTGCTGTAATCCCAGCACTTGGGAGGCTGAGGAAGGATTACCACAAATTCAAAACCAGCCTGAAACCTGGCAAGGTTCCTGTCTCAAAAAAAAAAAAAAAAAAAAAGTGTCCAAGAACATTGCATAGCAATAGACTGAAGGATCAAAAATAAGGGGCTGAGCATGCTGCTGCACACCTGGAATTCGACCGCTCTGGGAGCCTGAGGCAGGAAGACTGCAAGCCTGAATGAGACCCTGTCTCAAAAGGGAGTGGGGTGCTGGGGATGTAGTTCAGTGCAAAGGCCCTAAGTTCAGTCCCAGAGCACTGAGGTAGGGAAAAAAGTCACTGAAGAGAGAGAAGCAAGACACCAATGTGAAAGTAACCAGAACTCTACGTCACCATGGTAAGGCAAAACTGATGAATCAAAAGCAAACTACATAGCAGCACAATTTGTAATAGCTAAATCTTGGAAACAACCAAGATGCCCATCAACCACAGAGTGGATGAAAAAGATGTATTTTTACACAATGGAATAGTACTCAGCTATGAAGAAGGATGATCTTGAGGCCTTCATTTGGAAATGGAGACAACTTGAGACTATCCTCATTAGTGAAATAAATAAGAATCATATTTATAAATATCACATTGTGTCTCTAGTGTAAAAAGTAATAAGAACTATAGGAGTAATAAAACCAAAATGTGTAATTGCTACTGTAAAAAAGAGGAAGAGAAAGTGCTCTAAAGGATATAACTGTATGTATGTTTAAGTGCAGAAGATAGATGACCATATTACTGTTTTTGTTAGAGTGTTGAGCAGAACCGTTAACAGTCTCACTTGTATGTCTACTTTGTATGTCTTGAATGTCTACTTTGTATGCTTTAATTTTGTAACTTGAACAACTATTTCCAATGATGGACAGTATGTAACTTATCAAGTGGCGATTTCTTAGTGTTTTTGTTTTTTTTTTGTTGTGGTTGCTGTTTTTTTTTT
>PVJX010026136.1:0-26158 GCA_004027295.1 Dolichotis patagonum | reverse complement strand
TTACCCTCCCTGGTTCCGTGCCTCTTCTGCCTCTCAGAGTCCCTAGCCCCTTTAGCTGGGGGTGGTGATAAACACGTGTAGCCAGGACTCATGGAGGCTGAGACAGGAGAGTTCCAAGTTCAAACCCAACCTGGAGAATTTAAAAATTTAGCAAGATCTTGCTTCAAAATGTAAAAAGTAGGGGCTGGGGATTTAGCTCAGCGGCATAAGCTCCTGCCTTGCAAGTGTGCGGTCCTGAGGTCGATCCCTGGTACTGATAAAAAGAAGAAAAATTTTAAATGTCAAAATGAGGGACGAGGATTTAGCTTGGCTGCATAAGCGCCTGCCTTGCAAGCATGAGTTTGATCCCCGGTACCAATAAATAAATAAATAAATAAATAAATAAATAAATAAAATGTAAAAAGGTATCCTGGGGAGGTAGCTCATCTCAGAGGCTTTGTGTTTGATAATATGCCAAAATTAAAAAATAAAGAGAACGCCTGAGCCCCTCTAGGCTTGGCCCGCTCTACCTATCTCCTTTTCTTTTCAGCTTTTCACACTGAATCTGTTGCAGTCCTATTCACAGTTCTTAAGTCCCTCGCTGTATCCACCTCTAGGCTCTTTGAAACTGGTGACCCCAGAAGGAGCCCCAGTCCCGGGCCTTCGCACTCCGGAGATCCCCATGACAGAAGCAATGGAAGCCGTGGGTAAGTGCAGGAGTGGAGCAGGGTTGGGGCAGAGGCAGGAGAGACACCCCCCCTATTCCCACCCCCCATAACAGTGCTACTTTTTCTTCAGCTATGGTTGGAGGTCGGCTTCAGGCCTTTTGGAAGCATGGAGTGCAGGTGTGGGCTCCAGGCTCTGACAGGGTAAGCCCTTCCTCTGCAGACCACCACTCTGCTCCCCCAGCCTCAGTTGTCCTGTCTGACAGATGAGCACAGAGGATTCCTGAGCCGGAAGCTCCCACCAACTGCAGAGCAGATGGGCCCCCTTCTCTGCCCCAGTGTCTCTTGAGTTCCAATCGTAGCCTGGGCTGCTGTGTGACCTTGTTCAAGGGATTTTGCTTTTCCAAGCCTCTGTTCTCCAGCTGCAAAATAGGGATCACCATAGAGGTAGATAGGTGATTGAGAACAGGAACCTAAGCTGGAATCTGGTGGGGTGACCTTAGACATGTGACCTGCCTGTGCCTCACAGTCCTCTTTTGGAAAATGGAGAAGAAAATAGTTTCTCTCACAGAACAGTGTGTCAGACTCTGCCCTTACACTTTAATATTTTATTTAATCTTTATAATCACCTGTTAGGTACTAAGATTTTACAGGTCATAAGGTGAGGCAAGTAACTTGCTTGAGGTCATGCAGCTGGTAGGTGGTGTTGGAAAGACTGGTTGCCTGGACATTCAGACTTTTCCTTGTTGTGAAGGGAGCCATGCTAGGGGCATGCTGCTTCTTGACACTGACAGATAAACATTTTTCCACAGCTACTGCAGGAGCTGAGAGACCCCACCCTCACCTTCCGTCTGCTTGGCTCACCCAGGTATGTTGTTAGGGAGGGGGACAGAAGAGCTGAAAGAGGCATCCTGGGGTGTCTGCCACCACTGTATCTTTGCCTGCTCTCTGCTTCCATCTCTGTCCCCAAAGGCTATTCCCTGCATAGCAGCCAAGGAGTCATTTTCATATTTTAATTTTATTTCTATTTTAAACTGTTAAAAATAACATTACTCACTTACTTCATTAAGTTTTGCAGTACTGGGGATTGAACCCAGGGCCTTCCTACTGAGCTACATCTCCAGCCCTTTTTATTTTGAGACAGGCTCTGATAAGTTACCAAGTTGCCCAGGCTGGGCTTGAACTTGCCACCCTCCTTCTTCAGCCTAACTTAGTGCTAAGATTACAGCCATGTTTCACTGGCCTACTGTTTAAAATTTTTTTTATTTTTCTTAGTGTGTGTTTGCAGTATATAATGATCACATTCACTGTAGGGAGTTGGTACATGTACATAACACATCTTATTTCTTTTTTACATTCCTTTTTCCATTCCTTCTTCTCCCTCCCTCCATCTCTTCATCCTCTTCTCATTTGCAAAAGACCTATCTCCTTTTCTTTTTTTTTTTAAGCCTTTTTCACTTTATTCTTCTTTCCATTGTGTCTTCTCAGGTATTGTTTTATTTTGGTACCGGGACTCAAACTCAGGACCTTGTGTTTGCTAGGCAGGTGCTTATGCCATATCTCCTATTTTGAGTTTCTTGTACAAGAGAAACACAGTATTTAAGTTTATGTGTCTGACTTCACTTAACATTAAGGTCTCAAGGTACATCCATTTTCCCACAAAAGACACAAATTTATCTCTCTTTATAGCAGGACAGTACTCTATTGTGTATAAATTACCACATGTTTGTTGGGTGTGCTTGTACACACCTAATACCAGTACTCAAGAGGCTGAGGCAGGAGGATCATTGTGAGTTCAAGACCAGCCTGGGCTACAAAGTGAGCTCAAGGCAAGCCTGAATTGCATAGTGAGACTCTGTCTTAAAAAGACCAAAAAAAAAAAAAAAGACCCCACATTTTCTTTATCCATTCATCTGTTCATTTAGCCATTATGAATTGTGCTGCTATAAACATGGATATGCATGTATCACTGTGATATGATGACTTTAACTCTTTGAGGACGATACATAGAAGGAAAATTGCTGAGTCAAATGGAATTTTTATTTTCAATTTTATGAGGAATCTCCATACTTATTTCCATAATGATTGTAGTAGTTTATACTCCCACTAACAATGTAAAAGAGTTCCTTTTTCCCCATATCCTCTCAAGCTTTAGTTATTATTTGATTTTTTTCAGCAGACATTTTTTTGTTTGTTTTTGGTACTGGGGTATTATTTGATTTCTTGATGATAGCCATTCTTTCTGGAGTAAGATGGAATCTGTGTTGTTTCAATTTGCATTTCTCTATTGCCAGTGATGTTGAGCATTTTTAAAATGTATTCATTGGCTCTTTGTACTTTTTCTGAGAAGTGTCTGTTCATTTCAGATTCCTGAGGTTGTTTGTTTGTTTGTTTTTGGTACGGGGATCGAACTCATGACCTTGCGCTTGCCAGGCAGGTGCTTATGCCACTGAGGTAAATGTCTGGCCCCCAAGTTTCCTGTTTTTGATTCAGTCTTTTATTTTGGGGTATCTAGTGTTTTTAGTTCTTTATATATTCTAGATATTAGTCCTCTGTCCAAGGTACATCCTGCAAATTTTTTGTTTCTTTCTGAGGATTGTCTCTTTAGTGTTGTTTCCTTTGATTTGCAGAAGCTTTTTATTTTTATATTCAGAAGCTTGTTAATTGATGTACTATAAGCCCATTTGTAGACTCTTGATGTTATTTCTCATGCAATTGGGATTCTGTTCAGAAAGTTCTTGCCTATGCCTATGTCTTCAAGAGTTTTACCTGTTTTATCTTCCAGCGGCTTAAGTGTTTCTTTTAATACTTAGATCTTTGATTGATTTTTATTTTTAATTAATTTTATTTATTTGAGACATAGACTTGTTACATAAGTCAGGCTGGTCTTGAACTCACTATGTAGTCCAGGCTCATAAAGATCCTCCTGCCTCAGCCTCCCCAGTACTGGGATTACATGTGTACACCACCATACCCAGGCCATTTTTAGTTTAGTTTACTACATGGCAAGTGATCTGGCTTCATTTTTCATTTTGACATAATTTTAGACTCAGGTTTCAAAAATAATACAAAAAATTTTTGTGTCCCCTTCACCTAGATTCCTCAGATGTTAACCTTTCATTTTGGTGCTGGGGCTTGAACTCAGGGCCTTACACATGTGGAGGAGGTGTGGTTCTGTGTCCTCAGTGCATCATTTCTGGGGCGTCAGCTTGATTTCTTGGTTAAGGTGCAGACAACCAGTTCTCTCCACTGTAAAGTTCTCCCCTTGTACAAACAAGTATGTCTGGGGGAAGTTTCACTGAGACAGTATAAATATACTCTTTCATCAAACTTTTATTCTTTAAACCCCATTAATGTTTTGTTTGAATCTACTATTTTAGAATCAATTATGTTACCAAGTTATCTCGATACTTCCCCACTTTGTGGTACTGGGGATGGAACCTGTGCTGTCACATGTGCTAAGCATGCACTTTACTTCTGTCCTTCCTTCTGCATGTATTAGTGGGCATTCTGCTGTTAGACCTAGCCCTTTTCCTTTTTTGGGGGGGGCAGTACTAGGGATTGGTGGATTGATTGGTTTTGTTCGCTTTTTGAGACAGGGTCTTACTCTGTAGTCTAGGCTGGCTTTGAACTTGTTCATGTAGCCCAGGCTGGCCTGGAACTCATGATGATCCTCCCGCCTCAGCCTCCTGAGTGCTGGGGTTACAGGTGTGTCCCACTATGCTCAGCTGATTGATTCATTTTTGAGACAAAATCTCCTTGAGTTGCTACATTTCCCAGGCTGGGATCAAACTTGAGATCCTCCTGCACCTCCTAGAATGCTAGGATTACAGGTGTGCACCTCCACAACTGCCACCTACTACTTTAGCATTATCTCATGGGTTTCAGTTTCATTCTGTAAGTTGTAATTTGTGACCCTCATTACTTATTTTGAGGCACAGAGAGTCTCAGATTTAGCCAATGGCAGCCCTTTTAAGGATCTTATATGTCAGTAATAGCGAAACTTTTGGAGCTTTCAGTGATACAGCCCACTACAGCACAGACACTGTAGGTTTGCCACCACTGTCCTATGTCCTTCTGACATCCACAGGAGTCTTTTTAAAATTCAAAGCTGATCATCTCCCTCTGCTTAAAATCCCTCTGTATTCTCAAAAAACACTCAGTCCTGGCCATAGCCTACAAGGCCATGGCACCTCTGGCCAAGCCCCAACCTCCTTCTACTTCAGAACCTTTGCACAGGCTGTTCTCTGGCCAAAACACCCTTCCCTGTGCTTTTCCTGACTCCCCTCCTGAGCTTTCAGGCTCCATCATGCATTCTTTGGTGCAGCCCAGGCTGACCTCCTGGGCGCTTTCCTTGCTTGCCCCATGCTGCTTTACAGTTACTAATTCACTGGTCTGTGTTGGTCTCCCTCCAGCTGTGAGCTCCCCAAGGGCCAGGACTGTCTCACTGTTGTGCCCCAGCACTGGGCTGGCAGAGTCTCTACTTACTACTTTATGAGTGAACAAACAAATGCATGAATGAATAAGCAAATGACCTAACTTCTCCCTTCCCCAGGCCTGTGGTGGTGGAGACACGACCAGCAGATGACCCTACTGCACCCAGCAACCTCTATATCCAGGAATGAGCTCTTAGGAGGGGTGTCAGGAACCAGACCCTGCTTCCTCTCTCCAAAAGACACACTAGTGGCCATGTCACATCACAGTCTTCCAATAAACATGATGTTAGCCCTTTGCTGCCATCTTGTCTTTTTTGAGGGAAGGCAAAATTTCTGGATGCCCATTCTCCCAAAATTTCAGCAGCCCAACACAGTGATGGCAGGTGGTGCAGCACAGACTTTATTTCTCTGGTACGAGGTCGCCTGTCCCTCAGCTGCCTTGGGGGCTCAGGGGTTTGCAATGATAATAAGGCACTTGAGGTGGGAGTGGAGGGCCAGCTGGGGGTGTCTCAGCTTAGCTGGTCCTCATACTGCTTGCGGAAACAGTCGCCAGCTGGGAAGAAATCCCAACATCTCTCTTGGTACATCTTCCAGACATACGACTCCTACATTGGGTATAAGAAGAATCCATCAGTCACATCTTCAAATGCTTGATATTGACTCCAGTTTTCTACTGTCATCTGCATAGCTGCATATCAAACTTTCATGACCCTGTCCATGTCCTTTAATTAACACCCTCTTACCTGACCCGTGTGTTCTGTCTCATCTTTGTTTATCAAATACATTAGGAAGAACCTGAAGGAGGCAGGGAAGAACCATCCTTATTTTCTGTTTTCATTTGTTTGCGGTAGTACTGGGGATGGACCCTAGGGTCATCTCTATATCTGAGCCACACCCCCAGCCCTGACCCTTACCTTCTGATTGGCCATCTGGGACCCCACCCACACTTACACCACACAGTCCCCAAAGTAGCCAAGACTCAATAGCCCCACCCCTAGACAAAAGTCACACCCCAACTTCCTGATTGGCTAATGCCCCCTGCTCACATATAATTGGCCAAATTGTGCTCCTCTAGGGTGTGAGTTTCAAACCCATGTGGTGTTGAATCAAAATAGTCGCTGCCTATTCCGCAGATGAAACACTTGGTCTGTAGGTAGTGAAAGACATCAGATTCAGGCTCATTCGGCACCCCCCGGCCCCAGCATCCCTCTGGGTCACTCCCACACATGACACACCTCCATGTCCTCCTTCACTTGCTCTTGTTGGTCTCGGAGCTCACCAAAAGCATCGATAATCAGACCTGGAATAGCAGGAAGCAGATTAGCACCTGACCTGGACCCACTTCAGACTTCCTTTTGGCTACCCAGCTCCGGGCCTGGCTTTCCATCCCCTATCTCCCCAGTCTTGCCCTGCTTCCCAAGAAGGATGGAACTAGGGGCTTATTGGGCACTTACTATGAGACACTCAAAGGTATGAGTTGTAATCCACATGACAACCCCATGAGGTTAGTACTAGGAACACCTCTATTTTTGCAAGTGGAGAAGCTGAGGCCCAGAGAGGCTACTTGGCTGAGGTCTCATGGTAGGAGGAAGCCAAGTTGGGGCAGGAATCCAGCCAGACTGGACCCTGGGCCTGCTCTCTTAGCTGTGGAGCTAACTCCTGCCTCTGGGCACTGAGCGCACCCACACCCACACCCCCAGTGCTGACCCTGGATGATAGCCAGCAGGATGACAATGACAAAGAAGAAGAAGGTGATGTCAAAGACCACTCGGTAGAGCTCATATTCATCGCCTGCTGGGTCCTCAATCTCATCCCCGATGCCTCCGCCAGCTCGGACACCCACGTACATGTGAAACAGGTAACACTGGGGAGAAGGAGCACATTGATCACTTAGTCCATCATTCGCCTCACTGACTGAGCCCTGCATCAGGTGAGGCTGGGGACACAGCAGTGAGGGAACAGCTCTGGGCCCCCCTATCTGTCAGGGATCACAGGTACAGCATTTGGTAATAAGAGCCCAGAAGTGGCCCTGAGTGAGATAGGAAGACAAAGGCAGAGACCGGGGCTGGGATGGGAAGGCCTGGTGGGATCAGCACAGGAAACTTTGAAAACCCAGTGAGGCATCTGAGCCAGCCCCAGTGATGGGCGATCAGTGAAGCTTCCTGGAAGAGGCTGTGTGTGCGAGCTGGAACTCAAAGGAGGTGTTAGGTAAATGGGTAGAGGGACAGAGTGTTCCAGGCAGAGAAAACCACATGTGCTACATCACCACTAGGGAGGAAAGAATAAATCTTGCAGACTGGGGATGCAGCTCAGTGGCAGAGCATTTGCTTAGTGTGCATGAGGTCGTGGGTTTGATACTAAATACCACACCAAAAAAAAAAAAAAAAAACTTTGCTCCTGTGAGGAACTGAAAGAAGTTTGGTGAGACTGAAAAATGGAGCTTCTGTGAGAACTGCCTAAGATGAAGCAGGATCTGGTTCCGTGGGTTCTGCAAGGCCCAGCCCAGGCATGGTCAGAGAGCACTTCCTGTAGGAGGCAGTAAAGTTGGAAGAGAAGGTGTCTGGTGAAGGGAGTGTGTGTATGTCATGCCCCAGATTGAGGCAGAGAGAAGTCAGGTGCAAAGGCCAGAATCAGAAGGAAACACATGGTCTCAGAGGAACTGAAAGAGGACCAAGCAGCCAGAAAGCAAAAAGCAAGAGGGATTGTGGTTAGACTTAGAAAGGTTAAACTCAAGTAGCATCAGCTCCATTCTGGTTTTGTAAGCCATGGCGGGTGATTTGGTGCTATCCACTGGGTGTGAGAGAGGCACAAGAAAGTTCTGAGCAGAGGAGAGGGCAGGACATGGGCCACCTGGCACCTGGGAAAAACTTGTTGCTTGCTCTGTATCCCCAGGAATGAAGCAGACCCAGTTGTCTTGGGGATGAGCTAAGGCCAGGGACCAATGGTGGAACAAGTTTGTGGGCGTCAGGGCCAGGCCTGGCAGGCCTCAAACGTCAGGCTGAAGCAGAGACCTGTGGAGCTAAGTTACAGGTCCCTTTCTGACATTCACTGCCTGAAATGACTCCTTCATCTGAGGCCTCTGCTTCTAGGAAGATAAAGTCATTAGAGTTAGGGTCACCATTGTTAGGTAAGGAGGAAATATATACATGAACTGCATGCTAGGTTTTTGTGTTTGTCTGTTTTGGTACTGAGGGTTGAACCCAGGGATTTTTCACTGAGCTACATCCCTGACCTTTTATTTTTATTTTGAGACAAGGTCTTGCTAAATTGCCCAGGCTGGGCTTGAACTTGCAATCTTCTTGGTTCAGCCTTCTAAAGCTCTGGGATTACAAGTATGTGCCACCACACCTGGCCCTCTGAAACTTTATAAATTATAGGTAATGTAATTAACATTTAGAGAAGCTTTAATACCCATCAGGCACTTGTCTAAGCCTTTTTTTTTGGTGGTAACGGAGATGAAACCCAGGGCTTTGTGCATGGTAAGTACATGCTTTACAACTGAGCTACACCCCAACTCCCATTCTAAATTGTCAGCAGCCAGGGAGGACATTTCAGTCTTACAAAAAACCCTGTGAAGTCGGCACTATTTATTTATTTTTGTGGTGTTGGGGGTTGAGCTCCGGGCTTCATGAATGCTAGGTGAGCACTCTCCTACTAAGCTACATCCTCAGCCCAAGAATTTTTAGTTTAAGCAGCTCAGACAGTACTGGAACAATAGGTAACATTTAGGGAGCACTTATTATGTGCCTGGCACTGTTTCGTGTAGCGTAAAATGGTCCAGCTCACTGAGCCAATGAAATAGGTATATTTTTTCTGTTTTGTTTGATTCTGGGGAAACTAGGGATTAAACCCAGGGCTTTAATATTGAATTACATGTCCAGATTTTTCCTTCTTTTCTTTTGCTTGCTTGCTTTTTGGTTTTTTGAGACAAGGTCTAGCTAAGTTTCCTAGCTGGACTTGAATTTGTAGTCCTCTTACCTCAGCCTCTCAGATTTACTGCAATCAGAGGTAAATGCCACCACGTCCATCTGGCCACGTGCTACTACTATGAACTCCCTTCACAGATAGGAAAGACAGCCCAGTAAGCTCTAGAAGAGGGGCTCACCGTCATCATGTCGTCACACTTCATGTCAGGCTCGTCCTCATCCTCGCTCTTGTTGTAGAACTTGCGGAAGAAGTTGAAGGCCACCACAGTGTACAGGTAGACCACCACAGCCAGGAGGCCCACGGTCATCACCAGCTGTGACAGGCAGGGGTGCGTCAGCTCTGGTTTGGTTTGGTTTGGTGATACTGGGGATTGAAGGTGGGGCCCTCACACTGAGTGATATTACCAGCCCTTTTTAAGTTTTTCATTTTGAGACAGGGTCTGGCTAAATCACTAAGCTGCCCAGGCTGGGCTTGAACTTGCCACCTTTCTGCCTCAGGTTTTTTGTTTGTTTGTTTGTTTGTTTGTCTGGTATCGGGGATCTAACTTATGACCTCGCACTTGCCAGCAGGCGCTTGTGCCGCTGAGCTAAAACCCCAATGCCTCAGGTTTCTTGAATGCTGAGATTACAGGTGTGTAATACCAAGCCCAGCTTCCTGCCTGGTCCTTATCCCATTCAGCCCACAGGGCCCTTGCCCTGTCCTCACTGCCCACTGCACTCTGGCACAGTCCCCTGGCCTTGCCCCAGTTCACCCCAGCTGCTTGCTGCCAGATTACCACACCCCTCCCTGCCAGGTCCCCTCCACACCTGCTTCCCATTGTGG
Source organism: Dolichotis patagonum (assembly GCA_004027295.1). Taxonomy (NCBI): domain Eukaryota; kingdom Metazoa; phylum Chordata; class Mammalia; order Rodentia; family Caviidae; genus Dolichotis; species Dolichotis patagonum. The sequence continues at coordinate 16,329 of PVJX010026136.1, read as the reverse complement.
GTAACGGATGAGAGGATGGTGCGAAGCGTCTTGACTCCCATGGCGATGTCCAGGAGGTGAGCAGCAAAGAAGAAGTTGTTGTAGTGTCCCAGGAGAGACATCACCATGTACCAGCCCAGGTACAGGAAAGACTGTGGGCGCACAGGGCCCAGGGTCAGGGATACACGAGGACATACCCAGAGGGACCCTTGGGGATGGGGCCCCAACTCCTAAGGCTGCACCCTACTGAGTCCCTCCCCACCTATGGGCCCTTCCTCACGTTGTCTGTGAAGATGACCCCGAACTTCCAGATCTGGTACTTGACATCAATGGACATGAGCCTGTATGGGAGAGGGGGAGATAGTGAAATGTCTGAGGGCCATACCCTGGCCACCTCCCCGCCTGCCCCAGGCCTGAGGGTTGTCCCCAGCTCACCAGGTCAGCAGCCCTGGTGGAGGGTCAGGCTTGCGCTCATTGTGTGCTGTGATCTCCAGTGTGGCCAGATCCATGCCCAGCAGCTCAGCAATCCGCTCCCGCCCGTAGATGTCCCCATGTTTGTCTAAGACCTGCCCCCCACAACAGAGTGTCAGGCCAGGCACATATGGCTGGGTTTGGGGGATATCCTGGACTGAATAGGGGTTCTCGGAACACTAAACTTTGTGTTAGAAGTTGGGGTGCATTTTTCTGGGGAGAAAGGGTGGATCTTTCTTCACATCCTCGGGGGAGGTTCCAAAAATGATAACGATCTAGCTGATTCAGTAACCACATTAGTTGGGCTAATTTATTATTTTAGGTAGGCAAGCAAGGCAGCCTATAGAATGGGGCCCCCTGTCATCTATAAACTCATCTCCTCTTCACTCCCACTTACTCTGTTCTAGCTTCATCCGTCTCCTTGAGGTTCCTCAAACTCATCAGGCATATTGCTGCCTCAGGGCCTTTGTACCCCCTTAGCTCACTCTTTTCTCGGATTTCCACCTAGCTCACTCCCTCATCTCCTTATAAATTAGTATTTTCCAGACTCTTCTACAGGAAATAGCAACCTCCCCAGACCACACCCACATGTCCCTGCCCTCTTTACTGCTTAATCCCCCCCGCCAGACTTTATGACTGCCTGCATGCTATAAATGTATTCATTCTCTGTCTTTCCAACCTGAGCGACAGAATCACTGTTTTGTTTCCTGCTGGATCCCAGACTCCTGAAATGCTTCCTGGTACACAGGAAATACTCAATAATTGAATAAATACGTTATCTATTGAGTGATGGCTCCAGCCAACAGGTAGCTAATGTTTTCCGTGTGTCCCAATTCTGTTTACACATAAGGTCAAATAATTCTTCCAACCACCCTGTGGGGTTGGCCCTATTATTACCCTACTTTGAAAATGAGGGAAACTGAGAGATAGAAAGGTTGAGAAGCCAGGAGTAAAAAAGCAGGCAATCCTTAACTGTGTGCCTAAAATGAAACAATGTCCTCACATTTTCCCTCACAACCACTATTTATTTATTAGCCCTTTTTATTTTTTATTTTTTGAGACATGATCTCCCTAAGTCACTAAATTGCCTAGGCAGAGCTCAAACTTGTAATCCTCCTACCTCAGCCACCCAGAACCCTGGGATTACAGGCATGTACTGCCCTATCCCCCACCCCCAGGCTACAACCACTCTTAACTGAGTGTTCACCCTGGGCCAAGCATTCTGCTCTGTGTTATGTGTGTCATCTCCCTCCAGAGGGAAGGTGATTATGTCCATGTCCCCATGGGGAAACTGAGAAGCAACACCTCTTGCCCAAGGTCACACACAAATCAAGGGCTTGGCCAGGCTGGGATCCAGCAACAGGGGACCCAGTTCAGATATTTCCACCCCCTCCCCACTCATGCCTTACCTTCCGCTTGACAAACTTGTCCCAGTAGTTGCTGGGGAAGGACCTGCCAAGAAAGAGTCCCTGTGAGATGTTAGGGCAGGAGGGGACAGAGGTACAGCCAGGCCAAGGTGGCTTGAAATTCCAGTGCTTTCTTCTTTTCTTTTCCCTTTCTTCCCCCTTCCTTTCTTGCATTCTCTCTGTCTCTGTCTGTTTCCTCCTTACCTTTTTTAAGCCACTGTCTCAGTATGTTGTCCAGGCTGGCCTGGAACTCATGGGCTTCCTACCTCTGCCCCCTGAATGGACGGGGCTACCGGTGTTGGGTACAGATTAATTTGGTTCAATATCAGGGTCCCTGTACTGTGAGGACCTTGCTGTGTTTAGTGGGACAAGGTGAGGCAGGGATCTTGCAGCCAGAGCCAGTGAAATGGTCTGCTGTTTCTCACATGGCCAGCAGGCCAGCTGGCCTGCCTGCCTGCCTTCCTTCCTCTCTTCCTTCCTTTTTTCTTGAAGTACTGGGAATCGAACTCATGACCTTGTGCTTGCCAGGTAGGAGCTGTGCCACTGAGCTACATCCCCAGCCCCCAGACACTATTTTAAGCAGCTCCCTCTCCCTGTTTCTTTGCTAAGCATATACTTCTGAAAGTGGATAGGTTAAAGATAGCTTTGACCATAACAATGAAATTGTAGGATGTGCTTATCTCTCTTCCTTGCTGCACAAAACCTTTCACTGGGCAAGACCCTATAATAAGATGCCCCATACGATGCAGTCCCTCTTTACAGACACATTAACTGGGCCTCGATCCTGGTGGGCAATGGCGAGGGCTGGGAGTGCAGGGTGGGGTCCTCATACACACTTTTCCTTCAAAAACCTAATGTAGTCTTGTTTCTCACTCCTGGTTCCTGGGTAGAAATCATCCCCAAAGGCTTTAAACACAGGTTCCCAGGCCCCACCTCAGCCTCATCGGATCAGAACCTCTAGAGTGGGGCCTGGGAACTTCCCTCAGAACCCAGCACCCTCAGCAGAACACTAATGCTCAGGAAAGGGGTCTGCTTTGTGGAAAGGATGGCCAAGCTTGGAGACGAGTCGGGGCCACCGGGACTGGAACCCTGCTGTTGTGCTCTAGGATCTAGGCCTAGACTGGTTTGGAAACCCAGCCCACTCCCCCCACACTCCTGAGGTGCAGTTGCGTCCTTACGGCGTGTTGAGCACCAGGCGGTCCCACTGCCCCTTCACGTCATCATCCTCAGGCTGCTCCGTGATGTACAGCCCATCAAACTCCAGCTTTCGGGCCAGCTCCTTCTCCCGTTTGAAGATCACCAGGGGCACCTGGATTGAGGAGGGGGCAAAGGGTGAATGTCAGGCACCTTGGTGAGGTCACCACCTCTGCAGGAGCCACGAGATTTCTCTGGAACCTGCATGAGACCTTATGTTACAGGAGCTTCGGGGGGGGGTCAGAACCGAAATAGGGACACAGGCAGGGAGTTAAGGGTGGTCATTGGCAGAAGGTCAGACCAAGATGGGAGAAAAACAGCTGTGGTGAACAGTGCAGGCCCAGGGCAGGCTGGCACTTCCCACATGCCACACTCATGTGTGGCATGGTGGTCACACATGAGACCCCCAGGAAGGCTAAAACAGAAGCAGGTAGAAGATGGTGGTGGAAATGCAGCAAGGCACTGCAGGCAGTGGGCATGGCATGTGCAAAGCTCAAAGTCAGGAGAACTCTGCTCATTCTACAGTAAAATGACAGAATTTATTTCCTAAAACTGCCAGATCTCATGGAACCCAAACTGACGCTGTCATGCCAGGTCAATGGGGTACCACAAACCTTGGGCCTGTCTGATCTCAGAACCCACATCGCTGTTAGCATCCAGGTTAGGAGATCACAGCACGTCTGAGAGATCTTAATTCACCAAATGACTAACATATAGAAAATAATATTCCCAATGACAGATTTGCCTCCCAATCTAAAAATTTCTGTGTGTGGCACAGAAAGTCCTAGCCTTGGCCCCTCGGCTGTGATCTGCATCAGTTCCCAATTGGAATATTTTCTTGCTGAAGCTCCCGGTCCTTACCCAACTGCAAGCCCCTGCCTCAGGCCCTGGGCCAGTTCCCCTCAGCCAGTGCCCAGGTTCCTGCCCTCCGAGTCCCTGCCCTGGCACACAGCCATGACCCACCTTGAGGCAGTTGTAGCCGATGATGCAGAGAAAGGCCACCAGCGTGTGCAGCAGGCTCAAGCACCGCAGAGCAGGTTCCATATAGCCCGTGCTCTCCTCCAGGAAGTAGTACACCATGTTCTCGTCCTCGTCGCCCTCTACCTCCTCACCAGCACCTGAGCCCCAACCTGAGCCGCCACCAGATCCTGCACCTGACATGTCCCCAGCTGCTGAGCCCTCCATATCGTCCTCCCCTGGTGGAGAGTCTGAGACCTGAAGTAGGGCAGAGATGAATCAGGGCAGGGATCCTGATGTCCTGGCACCAGGTCTCCCTACCCAGAATCCATTTACATAATTAGCAACCTCCATTCTTGAGGCTGGACACAGCCTCTCTCAGATACATAGGCTTGAGAAGGCTGTCAATTGAGACTAGCGCCAGACCCAGGATCCTAGTTAGTCAATCAGACTCTGTTCTGTCCACTGAACAGAGAAGGAGGACTGAAAACAGAACAGACTGTCTTGATGGTGGGGCCCTAAAGACAATGACCACTAATAACAATAAAACCAAGAGGAACAGCAGCTGACATTTATACAGTATGAACTTTGTTTTTTGGTAGTACTGGGGATTGAACCCAGGGCCTTCACCCTGAGCTACACCCCCAGCCCTTCCCCCGTTTATAACGGGATCTCACTTAGTTGCTAAGTTGCTCTGTGTGGGCTCTGACATATGATTCCCCTGCCTCAGCCTCCTAGAGTGCCGGGATTACAGGTATGCATCACCATGCCTGGCTATACAGCAAGCACTTCTTAAATGTCTACAGTTCCAAGTGCTTTGCATGTGTTCACTCTTTTTTTTAATCCTTATAGGTCTAAGAGTTAGACATGGTTACTACCCCATTACGTAGGTGAGGAAACTGAGGCATAGGGAGGTTAAGCACCTTTCCTATTATCCAGCCGGTGAGTAATGGAGCCAGGACCTGATCCCACAAAAGTCAAGATCTCTGTCTAACCTGCTGCTGGTCCTGTTATCTAGAACCCTGGCAAGACCCTGAGGGTCCGTTTGTCCTTCTGATGCCGGGTTCTCAGTCCTTTCCCTCCATCCTGTGAGTGGCCCACTTCCTCCTCCCCACATGCCTCTTTTGCTGAGGCAAAGCAGTGTGGTGTCCTGAGGGGCAAGAGGCTGCACCTGGGCATGGGGCTGGCAGGTGACAGAAGCACAGCTCCAGCTCCTGCTCTAATTCCCACAGACTCAACCATCTGTCCCAGGTGGACCCCAACCCAGATATCCAGCCCAAAGCCTCCTAAGAAGCTGCGCCCAACATCTTGCCCCTGAGTTGTAGCAGCCTAGGAACCAGTGGGGGTCTGAGACTCGCCCCACAGCCTGGATACAGATTGACCCTTCCAGCCCCACGTGATGAGCACCTTATAAAACAGCAAGATGAAGTTGATGGCAAACGCCAAGAAGAGGGCCAGGAATCGCAGTGTGTAAAAGTTCCGGGACAGGTAGTTCTAAGAGTGGGTGAGAAAGACAGAGATCATGGTCTGGCCTCTTCCCTAGAGAATCCAGCCCAGCATTCAACCACAACCAACACACCTGGCCCTCAATACATGGTCTACAACCTCCTACATCATCACTATCACCCCCATCATCATCATCATCATCATCATCATCTTATTATTATTATTATTATTATTGTGCTGGGGATTGCATCCATAGCCTTCACACAGAGCTATATCCCCAGCCCTTTCGAAAATTTTTATTTTGGGACAGGACCTTGTTAAGAGGGTAAGTTGCCAAGAAGAGAGCCAAGAATCATAGCATGTAAAAGTTCTAGGACAGGTAGTTCTAAGAGTGGGTTGGGCTTGAACCTGAATTGCATTCCTTCTGCCTCAGCCTCCCAGAGGCCTGGGATTACAGGTCTGCATCACCATGCTTTGCTCAGCCTCCTACTTATTAAGTGCCTACTGTATATGAAGCCCTGGGATAAGCACTTTATATGCAAGAATTTGTTTAAAACTCTCCACAATGCTATGAAGTGGGTGTTGTTGTTACGTTCACCTTGCAGATGAGGAAACTCAAGGCTCAGGGAGGTGGTGTCTTGCTCTAGGTCACATAACCAAGGAGTCGTGGACCCAGTTTTTTGTTGTTTTTGTGTGTGTGGTATTGACAGAACCCAGGGCAGGGCCTCACACATGCTAGGCAAGTGTTCTACTACTGACCTGCGTCCCCAGTCCACATTCATTTGTTTTTTAAATTTTGAGACAGGGTCTTGCTAAATTGGCCAAACTGGTCTTGAACTTGTAATCCTCCTGCCTCTGCCTTCCAAATAGCTGGGATTACAGGCACATGTCACCATACCCAGCCACAAATGAGCTTGCACATGAGTTTGCACATGCACTTGAGTTTGAAGCCAGGGCAGGGAGGAGCAGTGTGTGTGTGTATGGGGGGGGGGTTACCCCAGAGAGGAAGTCTCAGCACATATTCCTGAGGACTCACCAAGAACTTCACCCTCTGCACTTCTAGCTCCCCCCAGAATTCCATGCCTGCACCTCCAGCTTCCTCTTTCTTTGGAGGAGGAGGAGGAGGTGCTGTCTTCTTGGGGGGCTCCGATGGGGGCTCAGGGGCTTCCTCCTTCTCTCCATTTTCAGCACTGCAGGGTAGGACACAGAAAGAGGTCAGAAGGCACCAGGGTGATTCATTTACTCAGGCCGATCACTGGGCCCACCCCATGCCTGGCCCAGGTCTGGATGGTGCTAGGGACGCAGGGTAGTGTGACAACCTCAGGCCCTGCCCTCGTAGGGCTTTAGTCCAGTGGAGTGGAATGGTCCTGGGGGGGGGCTGGGGGGACCTGGAGGAGACATCTGCTTAACTTAGGAGGGGGTGAGTGAAGGAGAATCCTGGAGAAAGAGGCACAAGGACAATGAAGACACGTGAAGCACAGGGAAGGTGTTCAGGCAGGGAATGGCACAGAGAAAGGCCTGGTGCTAAGAAGACCCTTTCAGTCTCTGCTGTGTCCAGTCTGGACCAGGTGATGCTGAAGTCACAGGTGACCAGCACAGCTTCAGGCCTTGACCTCAGGAGGCTCCCAGTCCAGGAGGAGGCAGTGACAGGGGTGAGGCCCTTTCTTTGCAGAAGCACTCACTCAGCTTTCTCGGGCTCAGGCTCCGGCTCGGGCTCTGGAAGCAGCTCCTCCTCTTCTCCATCCACCTGGGGACAGGGCACATGGCTAAGCCGGCTGTCCCTCCAGTTCCTGTCAGTCCCCCTTCTTCTTTCCGCCCACCCATGCCCCACCAGAAGAAAGTGGGGCTATGATTCCCCTTGTACAGGTGGGAAACTGAGGCTCAAAGAGGTGAGCACACACTGGGCAGTCAAGCTGACCCCAAGGCGAGCTTTTGTCTCCCCTGGTTTCTCATCATCCTAACAACTGCAAGCCACCATGACAGTCACAGTACCATGGGCCTAAGAACACTTCAGGGCATTTTCCACATAGGCTGCTGAATTACCCACAACCATGTGTGTCTCTGAGGGTCTTTTGCTTGACAGAGTCCCTGAACCTGTTTTCTTGAGTCTGTTTATTTATTTATTTACTTTGCAGTGGTAGTAATACTATACTAGAGATTGAATCTAAAGCCTTTACACTGAGCTACATTCCCAGTCCTTTTTTCATTTATTGTTTTGAGACAGGGTCTCACTAAATCACTAACTTGCCCAGGATGGGCTCAAAATTGAAATCGTCCTGTCTCAGCCTCCCAGAGTGCTGGGATTACAGGCCTGTGCCGCCATACTCCACTTCCCCGAGTCTTTATAGTCTTGATCCCTTCTCTCACTTGTCTCTGGGTCTCTGTGACTTTCTGGCTCCAGGCCTCTCTCTCACACACTGAAGTCTTCCTCCAGGTGACCATGGTCTCTGTCTCTGTGTCCCTCTGAGGGTCTATCTCACCATCCCCTGTCTGCCCCCCCCACCCTTCCTCCTTGCCCTGCAAGCATCTCCACCCACCTAGTCTTCTGTTCCCTCCTACCATCCTCTCCACACTCTGACGCCCCCATCTGCTTTCTCACCCCCAGCTTCCTCTTGAGTATTGGGGAGCCCTCGGGCGTGGGCGGCTCCACTGGCGTGGTGTCACCCATGTCCCCAAGGCCACCAGCCCCTTCGGGCCGGAAGGGGCTCCCGTCGGCCACTGCCACGGCCCCCTCAGGACCGCCCGGTCCAGCTTCATCCGATGCAACCTCCTCGTCACCGGCGCCCTCTGCAGCATCGCCCTCGCCTTCACCAGCGCCCTCGCCGTCCGCATCGCCGCCGGGCCCGGTCGGCTGCTCGCCGTGCACCTCGTCGCTGGTGGGGTCGGGCATGCCCGCCAGCAGCTCGGTCACGGTCACCTTCTTGGCACTGTCCACGAGGCCGCCGCCAAAGAGCGAGCCCCAGAGCAGGTGCAGCGCGCCCACCGCCGCCCCCGCGCCAGCCGCCCCTGCGCGCGCCAGCACCGCCCAGATGAGCGCGGCGACCGCGGTGGCCGCCTCGCGCGCCGTGAGCTTCCGCAGCCGCCGCACGCGCCGCCGCAGGCTGCGGTAACTGAGGCCGCGCAGCGCCCGCGCCGCCGCCGCCACCAGCCGCGCCGTGGCCCCCGCTGCCACTGTGCCCACTGCGCCCTCGGCGCCCCCGGCGCCCTCCTCTGCCGCTTCAGCGCCCGCCTCGGCTGCGCCCTCGTCCTCGTCCTCCTCTGGCTCGCCCTCGGGCTCCGAGATCTGCGCGGCGATCTGCATCTCGAAGATGGTGTCCTCACAGAAGCTCACGAAGAGCTCCATCTTCTCGGCCTCGCCGCCCTCGTTCACCACGTCGAAGATGAACTGGCGCTTGGACTCCTTCACCTGCAGCGCGCCGGGGGGCGCGAGGGAGCACCATCAGAGGGGTCGGAAAGCGACCACCAGGGCGCGAACATGGAAAATAGGAGCAGGCACATTCCGAATGCACGAACACGATAATGGCCATTATTGCTATTAGAAGTTCGGGGTCTCTCTGTGTTGCTCAGGTTGACCTCGAACTCCTGGGCTCAAGCGATCCTTCTGTCTCAGCCTCCCAAGTATCTGGGACTGTAAGTGAGCCACCACGCTCAGCCTAAAAATTACTAATAGCAAACACATACAGCCCTTGCTGTATGTGGCTTCATAAGCTGTAATCAGGGCAGATCCTGATTCGAGCATTTTTTTTTTTTTACATAAAACTCATACAAATTTCCCAAAGCACCTTTGGAACAAGGGCTATAATCTCTACTTTTATAGACAGAGAAATGATGGCCCAAGAAAGTCATTTGCCCAGAGTGACACAGATGAGAGGTGGCAGATATAGGAATCAAACTCAATACACTGGCTTTACAATCACATTTTGTTATTTCCAGATCACACGCAGAGTGGCTGAGAACAAAAGTTTTGCAGCCAGGGTGCCGAGGTTCAAATCCTACTCAAATCCTAATTCAAATTCCTAATAGTTGAGTGATTTTGACTGAACTCTCTGGGCCTTGGTGTCTGCCTCTGTAAAATGGTCATAATAGTGACCCCTGTGTTACAAAGTGTGAGGGTAAGTGAGATGCTGAGTGAGTGGAAGGGCACTCCACACCTAATAAATGCCATGTGGTGTCGTCACTGTGGGCACGGGCCTGGACGCCTGAGGATGGCAGGAGGGTGGGAACGGGAAGGGGTAGCAGGGGGGTGGATGCCTGAAGGAGTAACAGGAAGGGAAAATGAGGGGCAGGGAGAGGGGAGGGGTTCCCATGGTGTGGCAAGCACGGATGTGCAGGGTTTCCTGCAGATGCGAGGATGTGCAGACTTCCTGGGTGCGAGGATAGAGCAACCACACACGGCCCAGATGACGAGTGTGCAATGCTGCCCCAGGGAGATGGGGAGTGTACATGTGCCTGAAGGCTCCTGTGGAACATGAGGGTGCACCAGGGAATGGGGAGGAATGAATGTGTACAGAGGACAGGCATGTGAGGCCCCGGAATGATGTGGGATGGGGGAGTGAGTGTGCAAGGGAACCAGGAGCCAGGGTAAGAGGGCCCAGAGCACAAGGACATGGCTCTATGTGGGGCAGAAGTCCATGCGTGCATGAGCCAGGGTCCCCTGAGGAGAGTTAGGAGGGGCTTAGTGGTTAAGGAGGTAACGAGTGTGCAAGCTGTGTAGGCTCTGAGTGTGATACAGGAAGGAGTGTGCATGAGCACATGTGCAGAGAGGATTGTGCAAGGCAGGACATGTAGCTCAGAGGTAGAGCACTTGCCTAGTATGCACAAGGTTCAATCCCTAGGTCCCTAGGTTCAATCCCCAGGACCACCAAAATGAGAGGATTGTGTAGATGCTGGGGACATCCGAGCAAAATGAGTGCAAGGGCTTGCAAGGGGGGGTGCAAGTGTGGTGTGCGGGGTCCTAGGGCCCAGGAGGGCCACCAGGGTGACAGAGGCGGGTGTGTGAGGGCTGGGGAGAATGTGAGAGAATCGAGGTGGGAACCACAGGTGAGCTAAGTGCACAAGGCCAGGGCCATGTGAGTGCACTGTTTTTGCAGTACTGGGGATTGAACCCAGGGCCTTCACACTGTTTTAAAATTTTCAAAATCCCCTAAAATTTTAAAAATTTTGATAATAGGTGTGGTGGTGCACTCCTATAATCCCAGCACTTGGGAGGCCATGGCAGGAGGATCATCAAGAGGTTGAGGCCAGCCTAGACTACATAGTGAGCTCAAGACCAGCCTGAACTACATAGTGAGACACTGACCCAAAAATAAGTAAGTTTAATTAAAAATTTATTTTGAGACAGGTTCTAAGTCGTTAAATGGCCCAAGCTGAGCTTGGATTTGGTGGTCCTCCTGCCTGAGCCTCACAGAGTGCTAGGGTCATAGCTTCATGGCTGGCCATGAGTATACTCTTGGGGCACATCAGTGTGTTGGGTCCAGTCATGAGCTTGTGGGCTGGACGTGGCAGGCCTGGGCTGCTGAGGACAACAGGGGTCTGGTGGGTGTGTTTGGGAGACTGGTCCAAGTGTACCTGGGTAATCAGGTTTATGCCAAGGAGGATGGATAAATGAGACATACCAGGGCTGCATAGGGCACACTGGCATCCTCACAGTGAGTGTGAAAGAGGTATGCACCCACGTTGGCCTAGAGTAAGTGTAGGTGACATCATGTACTAAAACTTCAGAATGAATTTGGGAGCTGGCATGGTGGCACATGCCTGTGATCCTAAGACTTAGGAGGCTCAGGCAGGAGGATCCCCATGAATTTGAGGCCTGCCTGGGCTTCATAGTGAGTTCAAGGCCAGCCTGAATTACACAGGGAGATCCTGTCTCAAACCAAAGATACCTGGGAGTACATGTGGTTCCTGGGCCAGCATACCAGGGCACTTCAGAGCCCCAAAGTGTGTATGTGAAAAAGCAGGCACAGGGCTAGGTGGAGGCACACTGGGAGATTCTAGGGAGGTGAGCAAGGAGTGTACAGCCACATTGGTTCAAGTTCATGAGCAGTTTGCGGTGGCTGGTCACAGCTCGAAAAGCATGCCAGTGCTCCTGGGGTGAGCGTGCAAGAGGTAAAGCGTGTGAGCAGCCAAAATAAGGGCATGAAAAGTTGTTGCTGCATGCACAGGGGTGTGCTTCCATGCGTGGACCAAGTCTACAAGAGCTGGGCATGGTGAGCCGCGGACAGGCCAGGTCACCTCAGGACCTATGAAATCTCTAAGAAAGTTGGGCATGGGCTTGCCAGAGCAGAGCAAGGGCTCACCGATGTGCAAGGCATACACGGCCCCATGTGGGGTCCAAGAGTGCAAGGAGTGAGCAGGCTCCGCAAGGTGAGCATGCTCATGCGCAGGCCGACACACCTGGGGCATCTCCCACTGCGCACGGTTGGTCTCCGAGATCTCGAAGTAGACACGCTCAATGCGGCGAGAGGCACCCATGATCTCTATGCGCCCCAGGTAGGGCCGGAAGTAATCAAGGATGCTCTCGGCCAGCTCCAGGAAGTTGCGCAGGCGCGGATCGTGTGGCACATGCTCTGACAGGTTGGTCAGCAACACCGCCACGTTGAAGCCGATCTCACGGGCTGGCTCCTGGAAACGGTTGGCAAACTCCTCGCAGTTGATCATCTCGTTCTCATCTGCTTCGGAGCACGAAAGCAGGAACTGGATTTCCGGTCCACTGAACTGCTTCTGGCTGTCCATGGCCTGGGGGTGGGCAGGGGAGGGCAGTGCGTTGGCCTCAGAACCTCAGTGCTCTTCTTAAACTATCTATGGACTTTACATAGAAAAATCCAGAATTGGGTATCGGGAACCTGACGCTGATACGCAGCAGGATGCCACAGAGGAGTTTGTACCAACTGTCAGAATACTGAAGTGCAGCTGGGCTTGGTGCACACCTACAATCCCAGCAGTCTGGGGGGGTGAGGTAGAAAGATTGCAAGTTTGAGCCCAGCCTGGGCAACTTGCGCAAGACCTTATCTCAAAATAAAAAGGGATGGGGGGGGATGTAGCTCAATGTGAAGGCCTGGATTCAATTCCCAGTATCTCAAGAAGAAGAAGAAAAAAAAACAAGAAAGAAAAAAGAAAACCTGAGTGATCATCCACTGTATGATGCATTCTATTTTCACAGATGGCAAAATGTGGTCAATGCCCCATTTTTTTGTTCCATTGCTTCGTCCTCCCCACAGGTAATCACTATCCTGGTGTGAAACGTCCCAAACATGTGTCACCAATTCTCCCTGTCTAGTCATTGCCCACAAAAAAATATAGTAATCCTATGCATATTTTTATTTAAGAGAATCCTTATGATCATGTAACTTGACACTTGCTTTTTTCATTCATTTGTATGTTTTCAGTGTTGACAGACACACAGAGCAAATGAATTCGTTTTCACTGCTGTGTAATATTCCCGTTTTATAACTATAACACTACTATCCTGGTGACAAACAAAATTTAAGTTGTTGGTAGCCTTTTGTGGTTCTGTCACATTTTACACACAAAACAGTCATGGAACATACAACCCTGTTCATGGAACATTTCTGTGCTGATTTATCATGCATTTTGCAAGTAGCTCTCAAGGCAGTTTTTCAAATATTCTTGACCACACTGGAGTAAGAGTACATTTTATAATGTGAGTCAGAAAAAAAAGGGCTCACAACACGCTTTTGACTTTTTCTGTGCATTACATTCTGCACTATTCCCTTTTCTTTTTAAAGCTACTAGTCATAGTGGGTGTGTGGCACGTGTCTGCGGTCCCAGCTCTTCAACAGGCTGAGGAAGGAGGATTGTCAAGTTTGAGCCCGGCCCAGACAACTTTGTGACTTAGCAAGATTCTGTCTCAAAAAATAAAAAGGCTGGGAGTGGAGGTCATTGTGAAGGTCCTGGGTTCAATTCCCAGGACTGGATAGAAAACAACAGCAAAGAAGATGCTGGTCGTGCCTTACTAAATCAATTGCATGACCTACAGATGGGCTGCAAAATGCAGCTTGAGAAATGCGGCTCTGAGGCATGAACGAAAGGGAAATGCTCTGGCTCTAAGGAGTGCTTTGTGAAAAGCCAAGAGGTTTGCAAAATGTTTTCTAAATGAGTAATATGCTTTGCAAATCATGAAGGGCTCTAGAAACCACAGAGAGTGGCGACCTAATCACACAGGAACTTCTACCCTCGCTCACTCGCCTGCCCCCCCCACCGTGCTGAGAAGTGACACACTGTCTCCCTCAAAGCCCACCTTCCCCCTAGGCCTGAGATCCCTCCCCTCCATTCATGTCTGACTCTGCTCTTGTGATCTGCTAATCTGTGTCACTGCCCTTGTGCCTGTGCTCTTCCTTTGAAATGCCTTCTCTGACTGCTGTCCATTTCTTTTGCTGGAGTCTCCTCCTTCTCTCTCTTCTCCAGATCTAAGGGCAGGGGTGAGGCGGTAGAGGGGGGATTAGGTGTTACATACCCTTTCTCTCTTTCTCTCATACTGGGAATTGAACTAAAGACTTTTGCACTGAGCTACAGCCCCAATTCTTTCTTAGTTTTTATTTTGAGAAAGGGTCTCACTGAGTTACTAAATTGCCCAGGTAGGGCTCAAACTGCACCCTCCTGCCTCAGCCTCCCAGGTTGCTGGGATTACACGTGTGCACCACTATGCCCAGCCGCATCCCTTTCTTGAGACACACTTTCACGTAAGTATCGCTGAGCTTCCAGGCGGTAAGTGGCACCCTACAGTGATTGTCAAGTCTATACTCAGCCCTGACCACTATGCAGAACCCAGACTTTTATGGCTGAAGCCTAACATTTCTTTATGGATATCTCTCCCCAGACAGAAATGGCCAGAACTCAACTTTTGGTTTTAAAATCTATCCTCCCACAGTCTTACCCATCTCAGGAATCACATCCTCACCCACCGGTGCTTCAGTTAAAATCTTTGAGTCATCCCTGATTCCTCTCTTCTGTCTCACCACCCACATGTGATTCCTCAGTACATCTGTTAGCTCTGCTTTCAGAATAGATCTAGGGCCCACCCACTCCGCCCCTTCGCAGCCTCCACCCTAGTGCCACGCAGCGTCTCCTCCCTGGACTGCCGCAGCGGCCTCTTCCCCAGACTCCCAGATTCCCCGCAGTCCCCACACTGGAGAGGAACCCACAAGCTACTGGCTGCAGGTCACCTTCCCTCTCTTCTCTAGACTCTTTTGTCCTCTTGAGACAGGGTCTCATTACATTGCTCAGGCTGGACTGGAACTTGCAAACCTCTTCCTCACCTTCCTGGAGTGCTAGGATCATATGTGTGCGCCACCATGCCAAGTCAGAATTTTCCCCTTGCTCCGTCTCATTTGGATTAGAAGTCAAAGTCCTCACTGCAGCCAGCCAGGCCCCACATGTGCCACAATTTACCTCCTCCTCGACTGCCTCCCCAACCACAAAAATGGGCTTCCTTTCTGCTCTTGTTCCCATCTTAAAGCCTATACTTGCTGTCCTCTTTGCTTAGGCCCCTACAACCTCCCCAGCCTGCAGGGAACCTCTCAGAGCTGGACTTCTGCCTCCCACCCCCAGTCCACAGCGCTCACTTGCTGTTCACAGCTGGCCTCTGCCACCTCCTGCACACCGCAGATCATGGCCTGCACTTATTTATTTGGAGTTATTTTCCCTCAGCTCCCCCAACTTGACCCCCACTTGGAGGTGGCAGGGGTCTAGCTCACTGCTGTGCCCTCAGGATGAGGGTGCACTTGACACCTAGCAGGTGTGCAGCCAGTGCTGTCATCGGGTGACTGTCCCCAAAGGCCAGTGGATTAAAGCCTGGCTCACAGGTGGCGCTATCAAGAGGAGCTGTGAATCTTTGGGGAGTGGGGTGGCTAGCATGAGGTCCTTAAGGGGAACTGTAAAGTGTGTGCCACCATGGCCAGCTGAAATAAGAGTTTGGACATACTAAGTTATATGTATTTCTTTTTACTTTAAACATGTGGCTACACTGCTGGGCATGGTGGCACATGCCTGTAATCCCAGCACTCGCAGGAATAATCTCAGGAGGCTGAGGCAGGAGGATCACCACAAGTTCAAGGCCAGCTTGGGCTACATAGTGAGCTCAAGGCCAGCCTGAACTGCATAGTGAGAACCTGTCTCAAAAAAAAAAAAATTGTGGCCTAGGGATTTAGCTCAGTGGCCCAAGCACCTGCATGGCAAGTGCAAGGTTGTGAGTTTGATCCCCGGTACCAAAATAAGTAAATAAATAAAAATAAAATAAGTGGCTTCTAGAGCATCTTAAATGATGCATGGCACTCATCATGTGTTTCTGCTGGGCAGTGCCGCTTCGCAGGGTCACTATCTAGGTTGTCAGGAGATAAACTGCGAGGACAGAGAAAGAAAAAGATGTAGTGGAAAGCAATGGGTTAAAGGAGATTTAAGGAAACATCTACCAACCGCAATGGGTGGACTTTGTTTGGATCCTGATTCAAAGAAACTGCAAAAAATAACCATATGGGCTGGATCTGTGGCTCAGTGGTAGAGCTCTTGCCTTGCATGCACAAGGCCTTGGGTTCCTTCCCCAGCACAAGGAAAGGAAAGGAAAGGAAAGGAAAGGAAAGGAAAGGAAAGGAAAGGAGGAAAAAGAACTATGTGACAATTGAAAATCTGAATATTGTCTAGGTATTTCATGACTTAATTGTGGCAACTTCTTGTTCTGTTGCTGTTGTTTTGTTTTTGGTTAGGTGTGACAATGCCATTTTGCTTTGTCAAATGCAAGGAAAGTCACGTAAGACCGTGCATGCTATGAAGTGTGCAGAACAGGTGAGTTCATAGACACAGAAAGTAGATGGGTGGCTTCCAGGGGCTGGGGTGGAAAACTGGGAGTGACTGCTGAAGGCTA
>PVJX010026135.1:0-26192 GCA_004027295.1 Dolichotis patagonum | reverse complement strand
TCCCCGAAATAGCTGTTCATGTTACAAAATTAAGGCAAACAAAGTGAACACACAGTGAAGCTGCAAACAGAAAAAAAAAGGATGGAATAAAGCCAATTGAGACAGTATAGTGAAATTGGCACAGAACATCACAGCAGGTCACCAGGACAACAGTAACAGGCAACATTGTATATCTCGTTGTCTTCACAATAGTTGTTCTACTAGGTAGAGCAAAATCAAAGAAATACACAACATTATACAACACATCAACACAGAGTATTGAATAGAGCAACACCATTAATCAGGACAAAGCAAAACGCGATAAAAATATCTGCCTTCAGAGATAGTAGAAGGAAACTCCCCTGACTTGCTGTACCAAATATGGTCACCTGCTAAGAGATACCCAGATCCCTGGATCCCAATTGTTAACCGGGGGGCGGGGTGGGGGGGGATGTGGTATGTTTGGATCTAAGCCCGCGCCCCGGTAGGCAGCAGGCTGCTTACTGGTTGGCTCGGCGCCCTAAGTTCCAGCATGGCGCAGATCTCAGGACACGCTCTTGCTTCTGGTTTCCCCGCCCTGGGGTGGCCGCGGCTTGGCAGACCACAGTCACTTTCCAGGGAGGCAGGCTGCTTACTGGTTGGCTCGGAGCACAGTTTCAAATACAATAATATCAAACATAACAAAAAACTATAAAACCATTCAAAGAGTGAAAGAATTACAGAGCATTCTGAATCAAATAACAGAGAATGATCAATGGGTACTATAATATCTCATTTTCAATAAAAAAATTTTGTTTATACTTTCACATATATTCAAATCCCAATAAGACACAATGTGATAGATAGAACCAATGGACATAGAAGAATAGAAGCTTGGTAGGACTTCTAAGAAGGACAGTATTAAATCAGCAATAGCTGTCATAATGTTTTGCTCTTTTCAAAACAGCTGTTCATAGCATCACGTATAATAAAGTCAAACAAAACAGGATAAAACCATTCCAGCTGATGAATGAAAACATTGAAAGGCTTCAAAGCTATGAGATGGGGACTCATGATTACCATAAAATCTTATATACTCTTACTAACTCTCATACTAGGGAGACTATATGGTATTTACACATGTGAGTTTGGTTTATTTTGCTTATGAGTATGGTCTCAAGTCATGTCCATTTATTTATGTATATCTCAATGTGATCATTCTTTATAGCTGAGTAGTACTCCATTGTATAGAAATACCACAACTTTTTTATCCATTCCTCAGTTGATGGGCACTTAGGTTGTTTCCAGGATCTGGCTATTACAAATTGTGTTGCTATAAACATGGGTGCACATATATCACTGTGGTATGATGTTTTCAGATCTTCTGGGAATATGCATAGAAGTGGAATAGCTGGGTCAAATGGGACTTCCAGACCCAGTTTTTGAGGAATCTCCAGACTGACCTCCACAGTGGTTGCACCAATCTACACTCCCACCAACAGTGCAGAAGAGTTCCTTTTTCCCCACAGCCTCTCCAACACTTGTTGTTGGTAGTGTTTTGTATCTTGGCCAATCTTTCTGGAGTGAGATGGAATCTCAGTGTGATTTTAATTTTCATTTCTCTCATGACTAATGATGATGAACATTTTTTCACGTATTTATTTGCCATTCATATTTCTTCATCTGAGAACTGTGTATTCATTTCAGATGCCCATTTTTGGATTGAGTCTTTGAATTTCGAGGGTCTGATTTTTTTTAATTCTTTATAAGTTCTAGACAGAAGTCTTTTGTCTGAGGGACTGTCCATTAAGATTTTTTCCCAATTTGTGGGTTTTCTTTTCACTCTGCTGGAAATCTCTTTTGACGTGCAGAAACTCTTTAATAAGATGTGGTCCCAGTTATTGATTCTGGCAAGTATTTTGCAAAACTGAGTAATACACTCTTGAGCAACCAATGGGTCACAGAAGAAATTAAAGAAGAAATTAAACAATATCTACAAGTAAATGAAAATACAAACACAACTTACCGGATTTTGTGGGATGCAATGAAAGCAGTCATAAGAGGAAAATTTATTGCATTGTGTTCCCACATCAGGAAGACAGAACGAACACAAATAAACAACCTGATGCTACAACTCAAACATCTAGAAAAAGAAGAACAAGCCAAGGCCAAAGCTAAAAGAAGGGAGGAAATTATAAAGATTAGAGCAGAAATTAATGCAATAGAGACTAAGAAAACAGTACAAAGGATCAATGAATCAAAGAGTTGGTTCTTTGAAAGAATAAATAAAATTGATAAGCCCCTGGCCAACCTTATTTAAAAAAGGAAAGAAAAAAACTCAAATTCATGCAATAAGGAATGAAAAAGGTGAAATTACTACAGACTCAGTGGAAATATAGAAGATCATCAACACCTATTTCGAAAACCTCTACTCTCATAGGTTCGATAACACAGAAGAAATAAACAGATTCCTAGATACATATGAACTACCCAAGTTGGATCAGGAAGATGTAAAAATGCTGAACAACCAAATTTCTATTACTGACATTGAAAATGTAATTAAGTCCTTGTCAACAGAGAAGAGTCCAGGCCCAGATGGATTCACTGCAGAATTCTACAAGAAATATAAAGAATATTTAATTCCGATACTCCTCAAACTTTTCAAAGAAATCAAAAGGGAAGCAATTCTTCCTAAGTCATTCCTGGAAGCAAATATTACTCTAGTACCAAAACCAGAGAATGACCCAACTAAAAAAGAGAACTATAGGCCAATCTCCCTCATGAACATAGATGCAAAAATTCTCAATAAAATATTGGCAAACAGGATGTAGCATGTCATCAAGAAGACTATAAACCCTGACCAAGTGGGATTCATCCCAGGAATGCAGGGATGGTTCAATATATGTAAATCAATAACTGTAATTCACCATATCAATAGAGCCAGAAGTAAGAACCACATGATCATCTCTATAGATGCAGAAAAAGCTTTTGATAAGGTCCAACATTCATTCATGATAAGAAACTTACAGAGAATTGGAATAGAGGGTCTTTATCTCAATATGGTAAAGGCCATCTATGACAAACCAACAGTCAGTATCATATTAAATGGTCAAAAACTGAAAGCCTTTACCTTCAAATCAGGCAGAAGACAAGGATGTCCCCTGTCACCGCTCCTATTCCACATAGTACTGGAAATACTAGCCAGAGCAATAACACAGGAAAGAGAACTAAAAGGAGTAAAGATAGGAAAAGAGGAAGTTAAATTATCATTATTTGCTGATGACATGGTACTTTACATAGAAGACTCCAAAAACTCTATTGAAAGACTCCTAGATATAATAAATAAATTCAGCAAGTTAGCTGGATACAAAGTCAATACTCAAAAATCGATAGCATTTCTCTACACTAACAACAAAAGTACTGAGAGAGAAATAAGAGAAGCCACACCCTTCACACTAGCGTCCAAAAAAATGAAATACTTAGAAATTAATCTCACGAAAGAAGTAAAAGACCTATACAGCAAAAATTATAATACCCTGAAAAAGGAAATCAAAGAGGACCTCAGAAAATGGAAAGACATCCCCTGTTCATGGATAGGAAAAACAAACATTGCAAAAATTGCCATTCTCCCAAAATTACTATACAGATTCAATGCAATCCCAATCAAAATACCACTAACACACCTCATAGATCTAGAGAAATCACTCCTAAAATTCATTGAACCAGAAGAGACCTAGAATAGCAAAGGCAATTCTAAGCAACAAAGGCAAGGCAGGAGGCATCACAATCCCCAATTTGAAATTATACTACAAAGCTACAGTAATAAAGTCAGTATGGTACTGGAATAAAAACAGAACTGAAAATCAGTGGAATAGATTGAAAGATACAACCACAACCACAAACTCACTCAACCACCTTATTTTTGATAAAGGGGCCAAACATGCTTGTTGGCAGAATGACAGTCTCTTTAACAAATGGTGCTGGAAAAATTGGCTGTCCATATGCAGAAGACTAAAACTAGACCCATGCCTATCACCATGTACTAAACTAAAATCTAAATGGATCAGAGATCTAAATATTAAACAGAAACTCTAAATCTGCTGGAAGACAAAATGGGTAAAAAATCTCAAAGATATAGGGGTAGGAAGAGAATTCATGAACAAGAATCAAAATTGTTAGTGTTTTAAAACCATGAAAGAAATAACTAAATGAAATGCTGAAGCTTTTTTTTTAAAATGCTGAGGACTTTCATATGAAAACTTTTATTACTAGAAGTGTTTAATGAGTATATTTAAAGAGTTAGTAATCCTCCAAATTGAGAGTGAATAAAATATCTAGAGTTATGCTTAGTTTTCTAATAGATGAAAGATTACTCATGTAATTTAAAAGATGAAAAAAATTATATCCACAATAGCAGTAGAAAAGCATAAAACATCCTAGAATATACAGGATCTATAGTACCAAAACTTAATTAGGAAACATAAGACTGAAATAACTAGAAAAAAAGATTATGTTGTTTGTTGGAAAGCAAACCATTGTAAAGGATCAATAAACCACTGCCAAATTAATTTATAATATTAAGTCAATTTCAATGAAAATTCCAGTGCAGTTTTGTCTTACTGTTGAAAGTTAAGGACATAATTCTAAAATTCACATCAAAGAAGAGACTGATGAGAAAAATCAAGAGAGTTTTTTCTGTACTGTGGGTCTTCGCACTGAGTTACATCCTCATTCCTTTTTGTTTTTTCTTTTCTTCTCAGTCCTTTTTGTTTTTTTGTTTTGAGATAGGATCTCACTAATCCACTAGGTTACCCAGTCTGTGCTCACACTTATGATCTTTTTGCCTCAGCATCCTAGAATGTCACCATTACCAGATCCAACTTTTCTTTACTTTTTGTTAAAATATAGCACAAAGTTCATCTAAAGCCCCAGCCCTTAGTTTTTAAATTTTGTGGAATTCACACAAATATCAAAAGAATTAGTACAATAGAATACAATATAGCCTAAAAGTCTGTTTATCTCTCTTAATGTACAATATTTGATAGAAGTAGCATTATGATGAAAGGAAAGATTACTCAACAAATAATATTTTGAAAATTTGGTTATATGAAAATAACAATAAAATCATCATTATTTCCAGCATTTTGGCTTCCAAATTTCCATAACCTTAAATTACATAGATTTTTATTTGAAAAACAAGGAATGCAAAAATGTACTAATAAAAATATAAGTGATATTCACAGAGAAAGACATTTTAAGAACAAAGAAAGAGATCATAAAAGGAAGGATCATAGTTTGAACACACAAAAAGCAAAACTCTTTCACAGGTTTGAGTTGCACAAAGGCAGGGCAAGACTTGGTGATTCCTTGAGCCTGCACAGGAACAGCAGGGTCTTGTTCATGTAAATCAAAAACCATCATCTTCCTAAATTAGATAAAGGCAAAATGGAAAAGCATTTCTACATCTATGACAAAGAGAATTGGACAGAGTGATCCTTTCACCACACGCTGACTCTCCCTCTTTGCGATCACACCCTTTCAATGACTTCATTATATCCCAAGCAGAAGCCAAAGGCTTCCCAGTGCCTCCTCACCCTAGGGCCTCCTCTGCTCTTTTCCTTTTCCACTCCAGCTGCATTAGATTTTGTGGTTTCAACTCCTATGCCCTGGCCTTTCCTTTGCTGTTCCCTTAGCTTCAAGGTTTTCTTCCTCACTTGCTTCAGACATCCAGGTCAAAGATGCCTCTCTTCTGGCTCTTCCTTTCTTTTGTTCCATGGCCCTGGTTCACACTGACATATGTATGTACTTTCTCTGTTTTCCACTTCCATTACCCTTAAGCTCAGCTCCACAACAGCAGGAACAGAGTCATCTTTGAGGACTCCCAAGTTTCCAGCATCTAGAACAGTACCTGCACACATCATTCTGTATTTATTTGCTAAATGACTAAATAGATTTATTGGTCAGTACTTTTTATTACAAGTAAAAGAGAGCCATTTGAACCAATTTAAGATAATATCCTCTAAGAGTAGGGTGTTAGCCTGACCTCAGTTACTAGAATCAGAGACTAGAACATTACAGGAGCTGAGGTCATTTTCTTTTACTGCTCTTGTTCACATTTGTCTTTCCATGTACCCCACACCTTTACTTCTCAGAGCACAAGGCAAACTAACGCCACCCAAGTTTTCCTGTAACTGATCTACCTGTATGGAGAAAGGATGACTCGACTGTGTTGAGGCTCATTCCAAATCCCTGGGGAAGACTGCAAAGGGCTTAGTTTGAATTTATGCTCATACCAGGAGTGATTGAGTAGAGGACAGAGTAGAAATGGTAGCCAGAACTCTACTGTGAAACTGTGGCTGTTTCACTGCAACTGTATAGACAGTGGAGAGGGCAACTGCTAACCAGGTGTTAGGCAGAGAAGTCAATAAGTGTCTGCTACACACAAAAGAAAATGCTTGAATTCAGTTAGAAAACATACCAATTCCTAGTCAAAAATGGAGGTGCATGTCTGCAATCCTTGTACTCTAGAAGTCTGAGGCAGAAGGACTGAAAATTTGAGCTCAGCCTGAGCAACTTAGTGACTTAGCAAGACCCTACATCAAAACAAACAAACACGCCAGGGACTGTAGCTCAGTGTGAGGGCTCTGGGTTCAAACTCTAGTACAGTAAAAAACAAAACAAGATAAAGAGACTCCCCGACACACACACAAACAACAACAAAAAAAGACAACAACAACAAAACCAATCCTAATCTAAAAATGGAAAAGATATAAACAGATAACTTGTAAAAGCAAAAATAGAGGTGTATCTATTTAACACAAGTATTTGATTTCCTTTATAGTCCAAAAATACGATATGAGAAGGGGAGAAGGGGTTGATGGGAGGGTAGAGGAAAGAAGTAAAAAAAAAAAATGGTACAAAATGATAGCATACTATAAAACACTATGATACTAGCATGAAAACAGACATATAGATGGGTGGGACAGAATAGAGAGTCTAGAAATAAACCCTTTTGTATGTGGCCACATGATCTTTGGCAAGGGTGCTAAGACCACACAGTGGGAAAGGACAGTATCTTCAAGGAATAGCACTAAGAAAAGCAGATCTGCACTTGCAAAAGAATGGTGTTGGACACTAAACTTAAGCCATATATGACAATGAATTCAAAATGAATTAAATATACAAACGTAACACCTAAAATCTCTATAACTTCTAGAAGAAAACAGAGAAAATCACAACTTTGGTTTTGGCTGTGATTTCTTAGATGTGACACCAAAATTACAAACTACAAAAGCAAGAATGGACTATAGGACTATAATATAGCTAAAGAAAAAAATGAACACAGTAAAAAAGCAGAATGGAAGAAAATATTTGCAAATCATGTATCTGATGATAGGTAAATACACAGAGTATGTGAAGAGCTACAACTGAACAACAAAAAAGAAAAGAACTCAATTTAAAAGTGCACAGGGCTGGGGATATGGCTCAGTGACACAGTGCCTGCCTGGCAAGCATGATGTCATGAGTTTGATTTCTGATACCAAAAATAAATAAATAAATAAATAAGGGTAAAGGCAGGGCATGCAGGCACACCTGTAACCCAGCACCCTGGGAGGCTAAGGCAAGAGAATTGTAACTATGTGTGAATACATCCGGTCTGAGTAATTTAGTGATTTAGTAAGACTTTGTTTTGAAACAAAAACGTCTTTTAAAAGGGGTGAGACCAGAGTTGAGTGAGAAAGCATTGGATTGATCCCTAGTACTAAAGCATAAAATAAATAATAAAATAAAAATAAGAAAGTAATTTGAATAGATATTTCTCAAAAGAACATACACAAGTGACAAAGAAACATAAATTTCCCATCATCACTAATTATTAGAAAAATACATATCCAAACCGTACAGAAAATATCTCACACCTATTAATATGGGTAATATCAAACAAAATGTTGGTGAGGATGTAGGTAAATTTGAACCTTTGTCTATAACTGATGGAAATGTAAAACAAGCAACTGCTATGAAAAATGGTATGATGGTCCTAAAATAATTTCCCAACAAAATTAGTATATGATCCAGCAATCCCTTCTTAATGTATAGCCAATGGAACTGAAAGCAGGACCTCAGAAAGATATTTGCATACTATTATGGCTGGTATCTAGATGTCCCTCCAAAGCCTCACGCACTCATAGGAATAGCTTTCGGGAAGGTGACTGAATCATAAGGGCATATTATTCATCAGTGGATAAGTTCACTGATGAGCTGATAGTGAAATGTGATACTGGGAGGTAAAGCCTACTCAGAGGATGTGGGTCACTGGGGACGTTGTGTGGAAGGGTAGATTTCCCTCCTTTTTCCCTTGATCCCTTTCTACTTCCTGACTGCCATGACGCAAGCTCTTTCTCTTCGGCATGCCACTATGCCTTGAAAACAGCTGACTATGGACTGAAATCACCATAAACTATGAGCCAAAACAAATCCTTTCTCCTTTAAATTGTAGACGTCAATTGGGTATTGGGTGTTGGGTCTCAGTGATGAGAAAAGTAACTAAGACACACCATGTTCATTGCAGATTTATTCACAACAACTAAGAGGTGGAAGTGACACAAATGTTCATCAACAGTTAAAGGGATAAACATACAATAGGAATTCATTTGATCTTTAAAAAGAATGATATCCTACCACATATTACCAAATGGATGACACTGAGGACATTAGGCTAAGTGAAATAAGTCAGTCACAAAAAACATAAATACTGTATGATTCACTTACATGAAATACCTAGAGTAGTCAGATTCACAGAGACAGAATGAATGGTGGTTGCTAGGGGAGGAGAAACCGGGGAGTTGTTTTTCAGTGACTATAGAGCTTCAGTTTTGCAAGATGAAAAAGTCCTAGAGATCTATTGCACAACAATGTGAATATACTTAAGACTAGCAAACAATAGATTGGCTAAAATGGAAAAAATTATTTTGTGTTTATTTTTTTAACACACACCCCAAACTTACAACTTATCTTCTCTCTTTTTTTAAAGAAAATAAAACTAAGCAAAATAAAACAGAATAAAGCCAATCAAAACAAACTAGTGTAAGTGACACAGGACTTCAAAACAATAGGAAATCAACAATGGTTGCCATGCTTCTTGTTGTCTTCAAAATAGCTGTCTTCAGACATAATAAAAATCAAACAAAACAGAACAGACTAGAACCAATAAAAATACAATGGATGCAATAAAGGACTTCAAAACAATAATAATAAACAATAGTAAATACAAAATACTATAATATATCTTGCTATCTTTGAAATAGCTATCATGCCATTGGATATAATAAATTCGAAGAAAACAAAACAGAATAAAACCTAATACAACAAAACAATGAAAATGGCACAGGATTTCAAAATAAGATAATAGGGAATTAATAATGGCTACCACCTTTAGAAGGAAATCCCCCATAAATGCTACATTTTGCATTGTTATCCTGTGAATAGATGATCAGACTACCAGCTTTAGACCTGCAAACACTAAACACTACAAGCATTAAAGTGTATTTTACCTCCATAGCTATCATCACAACCTGTGTTTCTCCAGATCAGCTGGTCACTTAAGCACAGTGGGAGGATGTTTGGCTCTTCTTATTTTCCAGTCCATTTGCAGGAAGGGACTGGCATCTGGCTCTCCCAGTGGCCTGTGCATAGTGCCGATTCACAGGGAGGGCTTGCTTCTTGGTGACTTGTTCTCTTCCCCTGCAGTCTGCAAATGGTACTGACTCACAGGAAAAGGCTGGCATCTTGCTGTCCCCTCAGCGGCCTGCACATGGTACCAGCTGGCAGGGAAGCCTTGCTTCTTGGTGACTTTTTGTTCTCTTTCCCTGTAGTCTGCAAACGGTGTTGACTCACAGGAAAGACTTATCTTCTCTTATAGGTAGGTTTATGTAAATTATAAATTTGGATTATGCTAACATATTTCAGGAGAGAATGGGCAGAATATATGTGCTTCATGGCCCTATTCTTAATGCTAAACTCTCCTTTAGCTCTTAAATTTTTTTTTTAATTTTTGGAAAAAAAACAGCTTCTTTGAGAGAAACAGTCCAGATGTTGTAATATAGCAAGGTGGGGAAGACAAGAAGGAAGGAAGTGGGTCACCTCAACACAGGAAAAACCTAAAGTGAGAAATGAAGCCACAGAGAGAAGAAAAAAAGAAAATCTTAAACAAAGAAGAAAGAGGTAGCTGGCAATGCCTTCACCTGTAGGCAGACCCACCATGTGAAAAGAGTTGTTGAAACCTGGGGACACATGCTCACAGTGATGGTGGTGCCTGGCAAGCCCAAAGGCCTCTGCAAAGAGACATGATAGCAGAGGGGAGCAGTGGACATGGAGAACTGCACTGGCTGGTGGTGAGTATAGAGGACTCAGTCCTCCCATGGGAGGGGATGATTGGCCAGGAGCCATTTTGGAGTCAGGCAGGATAAGCCTGGAACCAGAACTCAGCCAGCTTCCTTCAACCACTCCTACCTTGGAGCAGACTGGAGGAAAATGCTTGGACTGAGTCCTGCCCCTGTGTGCATTCCAACAGCTATCACTGAGGTTTCCCTAAATCTATCCCCAACCAGCTCCTCCCTCTGCATGTAGTCTATGTGGTGGGGGCTCCCTGCTGTTAACCAGCTTGGGAGGGAGGTGACAGCCTGCCCTGCCCCTGCTTGCACTCCACCAGCCACCAGTAAGCCAAAGCAGGTTGGGAAAAGCAGCAGACAGCCCTGCACACCCAGAACACCCAATGGTCACCATCAGATATCCCTAGCCAGCACTGGCTAGAAAAATCAAACATTCTTACTTCATAGAAATTGTAGACAACAAAGGAAGTGCCAGGGACCCCACTACCCACTTGACCAGAAGAAACCAGGAATATGACAAGACGAAGAAGCAAAAGGCAGCCTGTGACCTCTAACCCAAGCAGTTCTGGTCCAGGAGATGTAAGAGAGCTTGGGAGTCAAACACCTGAAATTTCTGAGATGATGACAACTGAAGTAAAGAAACAACTTCATGAGGCTATAAAAGAAATTAGAACAGAAATACTATCTCAGGTAAAAGAAGAAATGAAAAACAATAAAAGAATTGCTAAACACCTCTAAAGAAGACATAGATAAAAAAGTAGAGGAGCATAGGAAAATGAGGGAAACCTCGAATGAACAATATAAAAAAGATTTAGAATACATGAAATAGATTCAAAGAAATATCCAGGAAATTAAAAAATCCATTGAAAGTTGGCAAAATTGCTTGAAAGAAACTAAACATAGACTTTCAAATCTTGAAGACAAGTTTGCAGCTTGTGATCGTGAAAGGAAAGATCTCTTAAAAATAACAAGGAACCAGGAAGTAACAATTCCAAGACTACAAGATGATGCAAAGAAGCACAATTTAAGAATAATAAATGTGAGTGAAAAAACAGGGGTCAACACAAATGAAGCATGACCTCAAGTTATATGACCTCAAGGTTTTCTTCCTTTATAGCTGAGTAGTTTTCCATTGTATAAAAGTGTCATGGCTTTCTAACCAGTCTGCAGTTTATAGGCAACCTATATCCATTTTTTTCTGGTTCCCTGTCACATAAGAGCATTGTTTTCTCACCTTTGACTTTCAGTCTATATACCTCCTTTCAGGTTAAATGTGTTTCTTGTATAAAGCATATTGATAGACCCTGTCTCCTGATCTATTCTGTCTGTGTTTCCTTTTATTGGTGAATTGAGGCCATCTGTATTAGTGATTATGGCCAACATTCTCTGCCTCATATCTGCCATGCTATTTTCCTGCCATTGGTTGTCTACTTTTCCCCTTCATTCCACAGTCTGCTCCACACAGTGAGCCCCCTCTGCCACTGTTCCTGAAACTGTGGTCTTTTTCTCTCTCTCTTTAGAATGTCCTTCAATATTTTTTGTAGGGTTGGTTTGGTGGTCATGAATTCCTTCAGTTGTTCTTTGTCATGGAAGTATCTTGTTTCTCCATTAATTTTGAAAGATAGTTTTGCAAGGTACATCAATCTGGATTGGAAGTTATTTTCTTTCAGGATTTGAAATACATCACTCCAAGCTCTTCTTGATTTGATGTTTTGTGTCAAGAAATCTGTCATGATTCTGATGAGTTTTCTTTTATAAGTGATCTGTTTCTTTTCTCTAACACCTTTTAATATTCTGTTCTTGGGTTGAATTTCTAGCATCTTGATTATTATATGTCTGAGTAAAGATTTTGTTTTGGTTATAGCTGGCTGGAGTTCTGTATGCCTCACTTATCTGAATATCATTTCCTTTTCCCATGCTTGGGAAGTTTTCTGTAATTATTTCTGTAAATAGCCTTTGTGTTTCATTTGTGTTTATAAGTGTTATCTGAAAAATATAACAAAATGCTCCATCAAATCAATGAACCAGAGCAAAGAGGTAAGTTACAACTTCTGCTTTCTTTTGCTTTTGTGCTTTTGAGATAGGACCTCATGATTTAGTTCAGGTTGGCCTTGAACTTGTGATTATCTCCTGCCTCAGACTCCCAAGTGCTGGGATTATATGCATACACTATCATAACTGCGTGCCGCTTTCAAAAGTAGCACTTGCCAGGGAGATTTAGTGTTGATTTATATAAACAATGCAAATTTGCAAACAATGCAAATTTCAGAGATTTTTGGAATTGAGTGGAGAGGAATTGCCTAGCTGCTTATAAGATATATAATATAGTTAATGTGTATAAGTAACAAAACCTCCTTTACTTTTATACTTCTTATTCTAATATTAAAAGGGGGCAATAGGTCAGGCACAGTGACACACACCTGTAACCCCAGCATTTGGGAGGCTGAGGCAGGAGGACTGGTACAAGTTTGAGGCCAGCCTGGGCTACACAGTGAGTTCAATGCCAACCTGAACTGCAGAGCAAGATCCTGTCTCAAAAAGAAAAACAGAAGGGGGCAAGTAACCCACAGACTGCAGAATGGATACACCTGAAAACTCATTGGACAGAGTGGCAAATTTCAATTATTAGAAAAAATTTACCAATAGTCAAACAATGAAAGTTATCGATTCCTCCCTTGAGCATCATGATCCACTTGGTAAGGTGAAAGAAAAAATACACTGTCAAAATGGCAAATATAAAACATACATGAAATACTATAATATTGAGAATATACACACTTTAAAGGTTAAAAAAACATTTTTTCCATGCTGGGGATTAAATCCAGGGCCTTCACACTAAGCTATATATACTTACCCTTTTCTTTTGAGACAGTGTCTTTTTAAGTCACCAGATTGCCCAGGCTGGACTCCATCTTCCTGCCTCAACCTCCTAGAGGGCTGGGATTACAAGCATGTGCATCATGCCTGGTTGATCAAAATTCTTAAATGTACATTCTTATCACTGGAACAAAATACCTGACACCCACCACTTAAAGGTGATTTTGACTCACAGTGTGAGAGAGTTGAGTTCATGGTCTGCTGGCTCCAAGGCACTAACACCATGACAGAGGAAAATATACCTTTCCAAGTCACCCACCATGACTCACCTCCAACCAGACCTTACCTCCTGTTCTGTGTTCAGTAAGGGGACTGAGCACAAGACCTCTGCACTGAGCTACATCCCCAGCCCCTTTTAAAGCTTTGATACAGTCTTACTAAGTTACTAGATTGCCTAGGTTGGAGTCAAATTTATAGTCCTCCTGCCTCAAATTGCCGGAGTGCTGAAAATGGAGGTTTGTGGAGGACCTCGCTCCAAATAATACATTCAGCTACGAGCTCATCAGTGGATTAATCCAGAGATGAGCATAGTGCACCCATGATCCATTTACCTTGCACAATTCCAACCTCTGAACATTTTAGATCTAAAACATAGCATACATGCTACTCAATGAATTTACTCACATACATACCATGAAACTTCACTAATAAAGATAGAAGACAGGGCAACACTACCGAATTCTGTGTCTCTTCACAGTCAACTTCTCCTGAGAATATTTTAAAGATAATACTCAGTACTTGTGGTTATATTAAGCTATATACATATCATTAACCGAATTGCAATTAGTGTAAGCTTACGACCAATTTTGAAATACTATCAAGAGTATACTGGTAATGTCAGTTTTTCCCTAAAGAACTGAGTTTCATGGAATCTACCCTCAGTAATCCAGGATACAATATAATGTATTTATAGAGATTCCTACCGTAGCAAAAAATTTGAAAAAATTAGAAATCCCCAAATATATACCATAAGCAAGCACTTAGATTATACTGTATCTACTCAGTGAAATAGTCTGCATTCACTAAAAATTAGACTATTAGAAAACACATGGCTGGGCGTGGTGGCACATACCTGTAATCCCAGCACTTGGGAGAATGAGGCAGGAGCATCAACATGAGGTTGGGGCTGGTCTGGGATTCATAATGAGTTTAAGATCAGTCTGAATGACATAGTGAGACTATGTTAGAAAAAGAAAATGTATGATGTGATGGAGAAGTAAAGAGTATTTTTTAAGTATCACAATGTTTATTGATAGTTATTAAGTACACAAAATCAGGGCATGAACATGACTTGAGAAACTAAGTAGACTTAATTTCAATACTATAACAAGAGGGACCAATTTAAATTCTCACCATTTGTTTCACACCCACAAAAACCACTTCAAGGGCATTAACCCTTGAGCCAGGTGCATTTGCCCAGGCTCAAAGATATTAAAATCTAGCACATAAAGCTCATTTCTAAAGATAGAAATACAAACAATGTACTATTATGGAAACAGCCATCAATTACTGTTAAGAATTTTCTGTAACAAGCATTCCTGTACACAAACATCAAACTCGCTGAGAGAGATTATGGAAATAATACCTTTCATAATAGCATCATAAAAATGAAATACTTAGGAATCAACCTAACAAAGAATGTAAAAGACCTATACATTTAAAACTACAGTACTATAAAAAAGGAGATAGAGGATGTCAGAATTTGGAAAGATAACCCTTGTTCTTGGATAGGAAAAATCATAGTAAAAATGGTTAGGCTTCCAAAACTGTCATACAGACTCAATGCAATTCTGATCAAAGTACCATTGACATATTTCACAGATCTAGAGAAAACATTCCTAAAATTCATCTGGAACCAAAAGAGACCTAGAATAGCAAAGGCAATTCTGGGCAACAAAGGCAAGGCAGGAGGCATCACAATTCCTGACTTGAAACTATACTACAAAGCTACAGTGATAAAATCAACATGGTACTGGTGAAGAAATAGACCTGAGGATCAATGGAACAGATTAGAATATGCAAACACAACTATAAAGACACTCAGTCACCTTATTTTTGACAGAGGGGCTAAACGTGTTCACTGGAAGAAAGATAGCCTCTTTAATAAATGGTGCTGGAAACACTGGCTTTCCACATTCTGAAGATTAAAACTATATCCATGTCTATTACCATGCACCAAACTAAAATCAAAATGGACCAAAGATCTAAAAATCAAAATAAAAACACTAAATCTACTGGAAGGCAAGATAGGTAGAAGTCTTGACTACAGATGGATAGGCAAAGAGTTCATGAACAAAACTCAAACCACACTGAAAGTACTTGAAAGATTAACAACTTGGGTCTCTAGAGAAAACATTCCTAAAATTCATCTGGAACCAAAAGAGACCTAGAATAGCAAAGCTTTAAAAAAACTTTAAAAAGTTTTTGTGCTGCAAAAGAAATCACCAACAGAGTAAAAAGAAAACCCACAGAATGGGAAAATATTTTAGTCAGCTGTCCCTCAAAGGACTTCTATATAAAGAATTGAAAAACACCCCCCCCCAATTCAAAGACCCAATCCAAAAATGGGCATCTGAGATGAACACACATTTCTCAGATAAAGAAATGCAAATGGCAAATAAACACATGAAGACATGTTCAACATCGCTGGTCAATCGAGAAATTCAAATTAAAACAACATCGAGATTCTATCTCACTCCAGAAAGAACTGCAGCCATCAAGAAAGCAACCAGTAACAAATGTTGGGGGGTTAGGGGGGAAAAGGAACACTTCTCCACTGTTGGTGGGAGTGTAGACTGGTACGACCACTATGGAAAGCAGTGTGGAGATTCCTCAGAAAACTAGGATTGGAAGTCCCATTCAATCCAGCCATTCCCCTTCTGGGCATTTTCCCAGAAAAATTGAAAATGTTGTGCCACAGTGATGTATGCACACCCATGTTTATAACAGCACAATTTGTAATAGCTAATTCTTGGAAACACCACAAATGCCCATCAACCACAGAATGAATAAAAAAGATGTATTTTTGTACAATGGAGTATTACTCAGTTATAAATAATGATAATTTTGAGGCTTTTATAGCTAAATGGAGGCAACTTGAGGCTGCACTCATAAGTGGAATAAATCAAACTCGCATTTGTAATTACCATATTGTCTTCCTAGTGTGGAAAAAAAAACAACTAAAAGTAATAATGAAACAGAAAGAAAGTGCTCAAAGAGAAAGAACAACTGGGATAGGGGAAAGGGAAGAAGAAAGAAGGAAAAAGATTATATGTATATATAGGTACGTGTATATACCTGTGTATGTATACATATATATGTGATACATAACTATACTACTAATCTCTGTTAGTTCATCAAAAAGAACAGTTTGTACTTTCATTGTTTGATTGATCATTTTTTGTGGTAGTCATTAAGTCCCTATTATCTTGTTTTACAGTCCTGTATTTTCATTGTTTTGTTTGGTTTTATTCTGTTTTGTCTTGATTTTGTTATATCTGATGACATAAGTAGCTATTTCAAAGATAACATAATATATCATGATTCTTTGATCATTTTTGTAATGAACCTGAACTACTTCTAAGATAACAATATGCAATATATTAACTAGTGTTAATTTCCTACTTTTAAAAAAAATTCTGTATTTTTCTATACTTTTTTCTGTTTTGCTTTTTAAAACCAAAAGACCCTATAATGATGCATTTACTTTTCCTTACTGTTTTTTTTTAAAGTAAATGCATCATTATTGGTTCAATTTCTTTAACAATGACATAATAGCCCTTCCATGATAGATTGTAATTTTTATAAAATTTACACTAGTGACTAAAACAATGAAAACAACAATGTACAGAATAGATCAAAAGTCAGATGGGTTCATCTGTAAAGAATCTCATAGACAATTCATAGAGGCATTGTGGTGTCTTGTCAAAAGGAGGAGATCAGGAACACTCTATAAAATTCTGTACTATGGACTGAGGTTATAGCTCAGTGGCACAAATGCCTGTCTGGCACAGGTGAGGTCGTGAATTCAATCCTTGGTACTAAAATTCTATGCTGTTTTTTAAGTAGAAAGAGAGAAGAAACCATTTTTGTCTTCTTTCCAGAGTTAAAGGCAGAAATCAAAATCAATCTAATCCAGAATCTTCTGGAGGGAGCCCCAAATCCTCCAAATACTCACATAACAGATTATACACATAAACAAGCATCTGACACGCAAACATCTTTAATAGTTCTAAAGTTCTTTACCAATGAGTAAAATATGAGACTCAAAACTCTGTATTCCCTGGTGAACCCTTAAGTTGCTGGAAGTTAGAGGAAAAAATAAACTTATCAACCTCTGTGCAACACAATCTATATGTGGAGAGCAAGAGTATACTAAGTATTATTTATATTTATTTTTATGTTTTGCTTTAGAATTTCTATTTTCTCTGTATAAAGACTGTATCAGCATAGTGGTACAGGTATATAATTTAAAAATAAATATACATATAAATATTGGTGTGAACATGTTTGCATTTTTAAAAATAAGTCCTTGCAAAAAAGAAAAGACTAAAACAATTTTTTCAATCTATGTCAGAGAATTTCAGTGTAAGCCTTTAACTGAAATCTATTGTACTTAATATTTTATTGATAACAGTAAACTACCTTTATCAGTCTGAGTTTTTAAAAAGATAGAGCAGGGCTGTCAGTACCGCTCAGTGTTAGAACACATGCATGACATATGCGAGGCCTTAGTGCCAAACGCCCAGCTAAAAATCGGAGTAGATCCAGGCTCATCTTCCTAACAGTCTCACGTCTAACAATATCACTTCTGACATAGGTGGCATTCTTTTTTTTTTTTAGTGGAAAATTGACAAGCATATATCTCGCTCTATTTTCTCCAAGACCCTAAATTGGCCCTCACTATTAAAGTGTCATTGAAAATTTAAAAAACTAGAAATCACTGGACTGTATTGTAGTTTCTTATTTTAAGTGAGAAA
Organism: Dolichotis patagonum; assembly: GCA_004027295.1. Classification (NCBI taxonomy): domain Eukaryota; kingdom Metazoa; phylum Chordata; class Mammalia; order Rodentia; family Caviidae; genus Dolichotis; species Dolichotis patagonum. The sequence goes on along the minus strand of PVJX010026135.1, from coordinate 7,990 downwards.
CATGCATAGGTGCATTGTAGGAATAAAAGATAAAATTTGCATTTGAATAAGCATGAATGGTGCAAAATACATTTACATGAATACATATAATTGCATAATACATGTAATTATCAAACCAATGTTATGAGTCCAATTTGCATTAATACTACTATTTAAAACAGATGGCACATAAGTATTTTTTGAGACAGGGCCTCACTGTGTAGTACATACTGACCTTGAATTCACTTACGTAGCCCAGGCTGGCTTTGAACTCATGTCAATCCTGCTTTAGCCTCCAGAGTGCTGGGATTACAGACCTGTGTCACTATGCCCGGTTTAAACTTGCTCTTCAACCTAATACTTTGCCTTGTTAATATATAACTATGGATAAATATACTGAAAAATAACTTGTCTTGATTTTTAAATAAAGTTTAAAAATTATATTACTTCCATATTTTCCAATTTTGTTATAATTTTTGAAATTCCAAGTGACCAGATGGATAAAGTGATCTTATGAATAATGAATCAAGATAAAAATCTATAGTGCTAGTTTTTCACTTTTCTAAGAAGCATTTCTCTTTTTTCCCAATATTTGGGTGGTTTATGAAAGAATAGCATGCTTCTGAATATTATCCACCATTTGTGTTGCATAGGAAAAAGACCAGAAATTTGGGCCTACATTTGAATTCCATCTGAGGAAGTATTTTCTCCATCAGTATCCCAGTCACTCGGATTGTTCCCCAATCTCCTAGTAGTTTCTGTGAATTAGAATTTCAGTGGTATGGATGGTATCAGAGCCTATAGACTGTGAGGTGTAGAGATAGGGATGAGAGGGGTGTAATCATGAATAGACTATGGTTATGGGCAAGTCTCTGTGTTGGCTTTATTCCAAATCTCCTCCACACCAGTAGAGACTGGCCATTTCTCAGGGTAACTCCCTACATAAGTACCTCCGTCTATTCATGGCTTTCCTTAACTATCAAAGAGCCACAGAAAAGTATATTAAAATGAGAGACTCTTCCATTTCCTTTAGGTCTCATAATGGTTTTGTCAATCCTGAAGATGGTGTGTATCAAAAAGGCAAAAATCAAGATCCTAAAGGAAAACCCTAACCCTAATACTAAACTAAACCAATATACTAACTAAACCAAGAAAAACCAACCAACAATGCAACAACCAACAACAAGAAGGGCTTTCTAGCTTTTGATTTAGAAATAGTGAACACGAGTTCCCCTGATTCATTAAGAAATAACCATAAGTGGAACAATCAGAATTTAGACAGATCAGAGTCCAGGGGATTTAAAATCTAGTTATAAAAGGAGCAGGGTTGATAGACTGAGGAAGGTGAGGTGAGGAGAGCTATTTACCATGAGAATGGGTTATTGATGGAGATTATTCAAAGAGCATGTTCTCTCAGCAGACATTGAAGTAAGATAGACTGTCATTCCTCTGGGACAGCATAAATCAATTCTCAGGAAAAAAAATCCAAATATCTGGGTATAATCCCTGAGCATTTGAATTTCTTAAGACTCCAGATGATTTCAAACCATTGTGGGCTTGTAATTCACTGCATCAAATAAACTATTAGTCTTTTTTGATGTGAATTTGTTGGCAGATATTAACAAGATTTTTGATCCTCATTTCACCAGTTGTTAATTTTAACTGGGAATAAATAGCAGGAAAAGATCTTGTTATGGCTTGTGTCTAGATGTCCCTCTAAATCTTCATGTGCTCATAGCTGGGGCTTTTGGGAGGTGGGTGAATTAAGGGTATGTTATAACCAAGTTAGTCCATTAATTGGTTTACCATATTTCTGGGTGTGGAAAATGGGAAGCTTCCCTGTAGGTGTGGATGGCACCAATCAATAGACTTATAGCTTAGATGGAAAATAAGGAGAAAAGAAAAAAGATAGGCTCCTGCTTTCTGCTGCTGCTTTCTGCCCTGCCACGAACAGTTTCTCTTCTGCCATGCCCCTGTGCCATGCCACTGCAGGTGCATATTAGAGGAACATAAACAAAAACCCAGGGCAAAACCCAATGACTAACACTGTAAAATCATCACATATTTATCTATGCACCATGTACTTAAGAAAATGTACCCTATTGTATCCTTATGAAAGTATTACTTATATTTACTGCAAGCTGATCTTGTCCCCTTCCGAGAAACAAGGACTAAAACCCTGACTGACCTCGACTAGACCAATCAATGGGACAGTTATTTTTAGAAACCAGCTTACCCCTATAAGTATGAAACACAATTCAAACTCACTGGGCATCCCAAGAGGGATGTCCCCTATCCTGTAGCCCCGCGCTGCTGCTAAAATAGCTCTTCTGTTTTCTCTGCATTTGCCACACTTTAAATGAACTTTCACTTTGCACAGTATTAGTCTTGACTCCCCCATTTCCTGTGAAAAGCCCCACTTCTTCATTCCTTGGAGTGAAGGCAAGGACCAGAAGAGCGGCAGAAACTCATTAAAGGGGAACCCTACTCTCCCATCCTCCACTGGACACACCGCTGTGCCTTGGAGCCAGCCAGCTATGGATTGAAACCTGTAAGAATGGTGAGCCAAAATAAACCTTTCCTCCTCTAACCTGTGGGTGTCAGGTATTTTTATCTTAGCAATGAGAAAAGTGACTAAGGCAGGTCTGGAGCAATCATAGAATTTATCACTAATACTAGTGCCACTAATAGTGGAATATATTGTTTCATTACATTATAATGTGTTTTTTAAAAAAAATGTCTCCCCAGTGTTAACTATTCAGTTAGTATGTTTTTGCATGTTTCCTATACTGTAATAGCACTTAAGATTTTTACCTTTAATTACATTATCCTTAATTACAGTGTTGATATAACAACCTCTAATGCCCTTATTATTTGACTTACTCTTGCTTCAAAGTTCAGAGTGGCATATCAGTATAACCCCCAGCTGTGAGAATTTCTCCTTCTGGCCCCAGGAGTGGGTGAAACCTTCAGACCTTAGGTGGTTCAGGGTGCACTGCATGATGTTTTAGGTGAGCAATGTCCTATTTCATTTACCCTAAGTGAAGGCAAGAACGATGGTGCCGAGCTGGGAGTGATGGTGCATCCCTATAATCCCAGCACTAGACAGGGTGAAGCGGAAGGATTGTGTGCAAGTTTGAGGCCAGCCTGGGATACACAGTGAGACCTTGTGTCAAACACAAAACCAAACAAAACACCACAGTGTCTAGTGGCTTTTAATTTTACTTTGTGAATTGGTTAATATTTCAATCTAATATCCAAAAATGAAGTTGAAACAATAATTTGTCTAATAAATCAGATTTGGCCCAGAGGAGGCCTGATATGTAGAGTACTAGGTTTAATTCCATTGCAGTTCCTTATGCAGAGGGACAGGAGCCTTATAGTCCTCCTACTTAAGCTGAATGTTATGAAACATTTTGGGAAATTATTGTTTTCTACATGGCCTAATTCTATGATAAAAAGCAGCAGGGACAAAACATGAGGAAGATTCAAACATAACTGCACAATTCTTGTACACTCCACTGGGAAACATCTTGTTTCTACTAAGATACCAGAATCATACACACACTGTTGGTGGTGGTAGTGGTGATGGAGGTGGTAAAGTTATTTTGCTGTTGTTGTTGTTGTTGTTTTTACTTTGAATGATAACTTTCTTGGAATATATAAATCTCTAAACAAAAGCCTTTAAATTTTTAATCTACTATTACTAAACAGAATGAGTAAAGTGTAAGACACATTCTGGGAACACATCAGAACTATGTAGAGTAACTCCACCTATAAATTTGTTGCTTTTTATTCCATACAAGAAAGCAGATCAGAAGTGAAGTGAGTAGAAATAGTGTTACTAGTGATTGAACCTAGGGGGTCAATATAAAACTCTTGTTCATTGCACTAGTTTTTGCTAATATTTAATTTTATCAATTATGTTAACATTTAATTTCAATAGAAATGCAGTCAGTATAATCTTGTCAAGTAAGTTGAATTTGAGATAGTAATAAATCAATTAAAATTACTCTAATAATAACGTCAATTTAAGCAAGTTTTTTACTAGAGACTTCTGGCCTAACCATAATGGAGTAATTGCCGGGGGACAGTCCTCAGTTATAAATAACCACAATACCATGTGCTATGGTTTAAAAAGAGTGACCCCTAAAGACTCATGTATTGAGGGCTAGATTTCCAATGCAGCAGTACTGAAGGGTGGTGCCTAGAAAGGTGATCAAATAATGAAGGCATTAATTTAATCCATTAATTTATACTTCAACTCACTTACTTGGAGGTGGGAGGATAACTAAAAGACAGGTCACTGGGTGTGGCTTTGGAGACGTGCCTGGTCCCTGGATCCTTCCCTCTCAGGCTTTTCCCTTGTGCTCTGCTATCTGCTAGCATGAAGCAAGAAACTTTCCTTCACTGTACCCTTCTAACATGATATTTCCACACCTTGGAGCCAGCTGACTATGACCTGAAACTGCTTAAACCATGAGCCAAAATAAATCTCTCCTCCTTTAAATTGTTTAGTTCAAATATTTGCCCCAGTGATGAAAAACTAACACACCGTACCAAACATGTAAAAGACCTATTTGCAGAATCTTGATAATAATCAGGGAAGGATATGATTCCCCCAAAAAAGGAAATAGACAAGGTAAACTGCATGCATGCACACACACAAGTGGCTTTGCTGATAATAATTTTTTGTTATTTCAAAAAATTAAGGAAAACAAATAATATCCATCTTATACAATACTTTAGCAAAAACAGGTGGTGGTAGTGATGGTGAGAAACAGCAACTCATGAGGCAAAGATGATTATGATACTAAAACCAGAAAAGAACATTACAAAATATAAAACTACTGACTAACATGGTCACATACATGCAGTCTCCTTAAAATTTTAGCAAATTGAACTCAGCAACATAGAAAAAGAATAAATATTGTGACTAAATGGAGTTCAATCTAGGAACACCATGTTAGTCTAATATTTGAATATGAATTGGTGCAATTTAACAGAATAAAAAAAAATCATCTTAGCAGATGCAAGAAAGCACTTGACGAGTTCAACATGGTAAAACCTCTCAATAAACACAGAAGGAAATTTCCTTAGCATGATAGAGAAGATCTATGAAAAATCTATAGCTAACAATGTATTTAATAGTGAAAGATTAAAACATGTTCCCTTAAGATTAAGATCAAAGCAAGTACATACCTGGTCCCTGGACCTTTCCCTCTCAGGGAAGGTTTTAGACACTTTTTTTAGAAGTCTTAAACCATGTGATAAGACAGGGAAAAGAAACAAAAAGCACAACATTGTAACCAAAGAGTAAAACTACATTTATTTGCAGATGACATAATCAGATATATAGAAAATCCTGGGTAACTTTTAAAACCTAGAGCTTATATATGAGTTTAAAGATGGTCACGGGATGAGTTTAATAAACACAATGCAATTCTATTTCTATATATTAGCAAATGAACCTTTAAGACCTAAAATCTAAATAACACTATTTACAATAAAATAAAACCCACAATACTGAAGAATGCACTTAATAAAATATAAGCCATGTACTCTGAAAATTACAGAATACTACTAAAACTCAAAGACAAAAATAGGTAGACATACCTTTGTTTTGTTTTGTATTTTTTTTTTTTTAGATACAGGGTCTCTTTGTGTAGTTGAAGGCGGCCAGAAACTCACTGAGAAGCCCAGGCTGGCCTTGAAGTAGCAGCGATTCTCCTGCCTCATCCCCTCAAGGGCTGAGATTACAGGCATGTGCCACAATACGTAGAAACTTTTATTATTAAGATGGAGCTTTCCCCTAAATTTGTCTATAGATTCAACACAACCTAATCAGAATCCCACAAGGCTTTTTAATAGAAATTGCCAAGTGGAATATAATTGTTTTCTAAAAAATTAAAGAAATAAAGCAATTCTAAAAACAAAGTTGGAAGATGTGCATTATCTAATTTCAAGACTGCTATAATGGTATGGTAATCAAGACTGTGGTACTGACATAAAGCAGACAACAGATCACGAGATTGCCATGTAGCACAAAAGTAGGCCCTATATATTTGATTTTTTGATCAAAATGCCAAAGAAACTTAAAGAGGAAAGGTGATATTTCCATCAAGTTGTATTGAAACAATTTCTTACTTAGGCAGAAAAAAATATCAGCGGAAACTCATACCTCACACCAAACACAAAAATTAATTTAAAACAGATCATAGAACTAAACATGAAAGCTGGAATCGAGAAGAAGTGTCTCTTTTTGGCACCAAGGATGGGTTTTGTGGGAGACAAGTTTTCCATCAAGGCAGGGGGAAAGTTTCAGGATGATTCAAGTACATTAACTTGTTGTACATTTTATTCCCATTGTTATTACACAGTGTACTCTATTTCTCTTATTATTCCAGGAGATTCTCATAAGGAGCATCACCCCCTCACTCCTCCACACTCACAGTTCGCAGTAGTTCCTGTGAGAATCTAAGCCTATGACTGATCTGACAGGAACCACTGTGAGCCTCTTCTCTCAGCCTCTAGAGTGCTGGAATTATAAGAGGTACACCAGCCATTACCCAATGATGCTTTTTATGTAAATTAATTTTTACTTCTGTACCTTTCTTAAAATATTCAGCTCAAAATGTAATATTTGTTCAAATGTCTTACCAAAAAAGATCAGTGAACTGATGGATATGTTAATTAGCTTTACTTAATCATAATTTGCTTCACGATTCTGAAAAAGATGGCCATGGTCATGTTTGTCACCCAATGCAGAGTTCACAAACAAAAATAAAATTTTGCCAAATCCTTCTTTTTTGCAAGCCATATATATATATATCAGGAACAGACATGTATACATATATTTTTTTTCATGCCACAGATCAAACCCAGAGTCTCTCACATGCTATGCTCAACCACTGAGCTACACTTAAGTCCTAAAACATTTTCATCGCCTTCATGAATTTCATTTGGCCTCTTGGCAGCCCATCCTCCTTTATACTCAGGCTCATTGCTTTCTTTTGTCACTTGTTCAAAAAATTAATTTTATTGGTACATTTTAGATATACCTAATGGTAATAATCATAGGGAATTTGTACCATTTTGTCACTATATTTGCATTTTCACTCTAATTTTGTTTTACATTTTTACATTTGTTTTACATTTTTGGCTCAAGCTTCTTTTTGAATTTTGAGTGCAGTTTGGCATGAGTCAGTATTCCTTCCTTTTTTATTGCTGAGTAGCATTCCATTGTACTGATGGACACCACATTTTGTTTATCCGTTGACCAGTGAAAGACATTTGGATTGTTTCCATTCTGGGCTGTTGTGAATAAAGTTGCAATGAACAATGATGCTTAAAAAATAAAGGTGGTGTGTAAGAATATTTACTGATAGGGAAAGATACCTATAATCAATTACTAAATGAGAAAAAGTTACAAAAAGGTTTGTAACAATATAATTCTATCTTTTAAATATCATATTTGTGTAAATAAGTAAATGTGTAGAATAAAGTGCAAAATATTAATCGGTAATATCTGGATGTTGCGATTATATGATTTAAGTTGAAAAACCAAATGAGTAGGGCTGAGGGTGTAGCTCAGTGGTAGAGTGCTTGCCTAGTATGTGCAAGGCCCAGATTTTTATCTCTAGCATTACAGAACAAAAGCAAAAATGAGAACCAACTGGGCAAATACTTTGAGAGGCACAGGTACCTCTCAAACAGGTGCCTCTCAAAGGAAAATATGTCAACAAGCATGTGAAAAGGTGCCTAACATCTTTAGTAACTACAGAAATTAAAATTAGCTGGGCACGGCGGTGCATGCCTATAATCCCAGCATTTGGGAGGCTGAGGCAGGAGGAGGAGGAGGAGGACGAGTACCATGGGTTTAAGACTAACCTGTGCTACATAGTGAGTTCAAGACCATCCTGGACTACATAATGAAACCCTGTATCAAAAAAGGAGAAGGGGAAGAGGAGGAAGAGGAAGAGGAGGAGGAGGAAGAAGAAGAAGAAGAAGA
>PVJX010026134.1:0-25953 GCA_004027295.1 Dolichotis patagonum | reverse complement strand
TTCAAAGCCACAGGAGACAAAAGCAAAAATTGAATAGGATTGCTAAAAATCATCTGCATGGCAAAGAAAACAATCTGACAAGGAGCTAATTTAAGGAATTCAAGCCATTCAATGGCAAAAAACAAACCCTGATTTTTAATAAGGCAATAGACTTAAGTAGACAGTTCTCAAAAGAAGACATATAAGTGGCCAACAGATACATGAAAAAATGTCCAGCATGACTAGTCATCAAGAAAACCATGTCAAAATCACACTGAAATAGCACCTTGCCCAGTCAGGATTACTATTATCAAAAAGACAAAAACAAAAGCAAAAATGTTGGTGAGAAAGTAGAGAAAGGTGAATTCTTATGCACTGTTAGTAGGAATACAAATTCATACAGCCTTTATGGAAAATAGGACATTTCCTCAAAAAATTAAAAATAGATCTATCACTTGGTCCAGAAATCCCACTGTGGGGTATATATCCAATGAACCTGAAATCAATATGTTGAAGAGACATCAGCACCCCCATATTTATTGTGGTAATATTCACAATAAAGAAGAAATGGAATCAACCTAAATGTCTATCAACAGATGAAGAGATAAATAAAATGTGATATTATACACGATGCAGTGCTAGTCAGCCACAAAAAAAGAATGAAACCCTGTCATTTGCAGAAGCATAGGTGAACCTGGAAGATATTTTGTTAAGTAAAATGAACCAGGATTCAATTCCTGGTCCCAAAAATATAAATAAATAAATAAATAAATAAATACATACATACATACATAAAACTAGGTTCAGAAAAACAAATGCCACACAATCTCATTCATATGTGAAATCTTGAAGGAAAAAAAAAAGAATCTCACGGAAATAGAAAATAGAGTAGTGATCAGAAGCTGGGGAGGAGTAGTAGGGTGAAGCTAAAAGACTACATAACAAGAACAAAGTTACAGTTAGATAAGAATAAATTCTGGTATTCTGTTTCAGGGTAGAATGACCACAGCTAGCAATAATGCATTGTTTATTTCAAGATATGTAAAAGAGAAGCTTTTGAATGTTTCTACCACAATGACCTGATATGTATTTGAGGTGATCAATATAGTATGCTGACTGCCCAGAACTAATCATTACACAATATAGAGCTGTACTGAAATACCATCTCTACTCCATAAATATATACAATTAGGGTTTGTCAATCAAAAATAAACTAAAACTTTTTTAAAATGAAAGCAACAGCTTAGCCTTTCCTAAGAATGCAAAAGCAATCTGAACAGCATTAATGATTTGTCAAAGATATGAACCAGAAATCAAAGCTGAAGATCACCTCCATTCTGGGTTTATGTTTTTATGCCACACTATATTATGACAGTCACTATGTTTGAGAAATGGGGGGGTTGATTATCATGTATAAGGAATTTTGTATATTTAATAAGGAGAATAAAGCATTCAAGACTGCTTTTTATCTTTTCAAATACCACCTACCAACGAGTAATATTTAATCTTGTTTCCAGATTATAGATGAATTTGAGTGATACTGTCTTGAATTCCACAGAAAACTTCTTTTTCCATACTAGGGATTGAATCTGGGACCTTATCACTGAGAAACATCCCTGGCCCTTTTTTATTCTGAGACAGGGTCTCACTAGATTGCTAAGTTCCCAAAGTTGGGCTCTAACTTGCAATCCTTATGCCTCAGCCTCCCAGAGTGCTGGGATAATGGGCATGCACCACCATGCCTGGCAAATTTAAATATTTTAAATGACTTTTCAAAATGTATAGTTTTCTCTGAAGATCAATGTGCCAATTGAGATTTATTTTTCCCAAAGAAGATTCTATTTTTATTTGCTGTGGCCAACTTTTGCATGTGGAAGTTCAAAACAATTCATTGTAACTACTATAGTCCAATTAATCATCAATTCAGTTCACATTAATAATGAAAAATTTTACATACAGATCTACCTATGAATTTTTGCGTGCCTGGGGAATCACCCATTAAAAAGATGAGATAGAATTCATCACTCTTATTACTTGTTTCAAAGACTTTCATAGGAATAAGGGCTCAATTACAATAAATTAATCTTTATAGGTTGCTAAAGGCAGAATTATGCATGAGTTGGACTTATTAGCCATTTTAAATAAATCCCACTTAAAAAGTCAACAACTGGCATCAAAAGATCAATTACTTTCTACAAAACAAAACAAGTTCTTGTTTAACTTTTTAATTTTTTAGTAATTTAAATCTTAGAGAATAGTTCTAAGAACAGGATCAAGAAACAAGAAGCCAATTTGCTCTTACCATGAGCCATTGGCAGCCATGCAGGACCTGGGAGGAGAAACAAAAAGCTAATTCACCCTTCCTGTGAGCCACGCAGGACCCAGGAGGAGAAACAAGAGGCCAATTCACCCTTCCCATGAGCCAGCAGGTACACAGGTTGGAAAACAAACTTCCCTGCTACTAGCAATCAGCTGATTTGGAGAATCTCAGGCTGAGTTGATAGCAACTGAGGTATGAAAACAACTTAATGCTTGTATTGTTTGATTGAGTTTGCAGGCCTAAGACCAGTAGTCTGAGCATCTACAAAGAGGAAAACAATATACAATGTAGCAACTATGGGGGATTTCCTTTTGTCTTGTTTTTGAAATCTAATATTGTTCTCACTGTCTTGTTTTTTACCATTTTATAGTTTTGTTTTCTTCAATATTCTGTTTTAATTGGTTTTATTCTATTCTGTTTTGTTTGATTTTGTTATGTCTGATGGTAAGGTTAGCAATTTTGAAGATAACAAGAGGCATTATGATAGTCATTGTTGATTTCCTATTATCTTGTTTTGAAGCTCTGTATCACTTTCACTGTTTTGTTTTGATTGGCTTTATTCTGTATTTTTGTTTGTTTTATTCTCTTTAAAATAAAATTAAATAAATAAAACAGGATCAAGAATTCCTGGGTACTCATCACTCAGATTCACCAGTTTTTACTAATTTAACTTTGTTTCAGTGCTTGTTTATCCATGTCTGTCTCTACTGACTATGCCTTTTCTGCCTATCTTTTCACCTCTCCACCTACTTATCTGTGCATGTAAATGTACATGTGTTTATATGGAGAGAGATTTTCCTACCTGATTAGGAAAGCTAACATTAATCCAGTATTGTATTATTACCATACTGTCTATATTCAGACTTCACCAATCTCCTAATAATGGTGCTTATGGTAGTTTTTCCCTATTCTAAGATTCAGTCCAGGATCACTTATTGCTTTTAGTGTCATATCTTTTAAGCTCCTTAACTCTAGAAATTTTGTTCAGACTTTCTCTAACTTTGATGATATTAACCTTTTTAAGAATATGGTCCATTTGTTTTTATAGAAAAGCCCCCACTTTGGATTCTTTTAAATTTCTTCATTATTAGATCAAAGTATGTATTTTTGGCAAGAATATTTAATAAATGATGATATGTCTCTAGCCTCTCACATCAGGAAGCACACGGTAACAGTTTTCTCATTAGTGATGTTAGCTCTTCACTGAGTTCAGGGGGTTCCCATTAGCAAGACAAGGTCAATTACTAGTGACAAAGAAGGAAATCAATTAAATTTCAGAGTTGTCTCATGTGGGTTTTCATATTTAATAATAAAATACACAGCACATGAAATAAGAAAATATATAGATCTTGCTACTCGACAAACTGCCAAGGATTCCAGTGAGAAATGTTACTTATTATATTTTGCCTAACTGGACTGCCTGATCTAACAGAATACCTTTATTTTATGCATACTATTTGTAAGACACTTTACATGTATTATTCCTAAGTTTTATACAGGCATGAAAGATTTTAATTTTAAACCCATTTTAAAAAATAAGGAACATGGACCAGTAACCAGCCTGCCGCCCTGGTAAGTGACTGTGGTCTGGCAAGCCACAGCCACCCCAGGGCAGGGAAACAAGAAGCAACAGCGTTTCCCGAGATCCGCACCATGTTGGAACTTAGGGCGCTGAGCCAACCTGTAACCAGCCTGCTGCCTACCGCGTGGGCTTAGAATCAAATATACCACCCCCCCACTAATAGTCGGGATCCAGGGATCTGGGTATCTCTTGGGAGGTGACCATATGTGGTACAGCAAGTGGGGGGAGTTTCCTTCTACTATCTCTGAAGGCAGATATTTTTATTGCTGTTTTGCTTTGTCCTGATTAACGGTGTTGCTCTATTCAATATTCTGTTTTGATGTATTCTATAATGTTGTGTATTTCTTTTGATTTTGCTGTACCTAATAGAAGAACAACTATTTTGAAGATAACGAGATATACAATGGTGCCTATTATTGTTGTCCTGGTGACCTGCTGTGATGTTCTGTGCCAATTTCACTATACTGTCCCAATTGGCTTTATTCCATTCTGTTTTGTTGTATATTACTACCTCCAAGTTAATGTAAATTAAATAAAAATAAAACAATAGAACATGAGAAAACAAGGTAACAAAATACCTCCAAAAACTCCCAACTCCATCAAAGCTGAACCATGTGACATGGATGATGAGAAACTCAAAAACAAAACAACAGAATTATATAAGGTGATTAAAAAGGAAATAACAACAACAAAACAGATCAATAAGGTACTGAGCAAGCTGAAACATGATATAACTAAACAGATAATGTACTTAAAAAGCAAACGGAAGAAAAGAAAATGCGCTAAAGGATATAACTATATGTATGTTTAAGTGTGTGGGATTGATAACCATATTACCAAGTTTTTGTTGGATCGTTGAACAGAACTGTTTACAGCCTCACTGTTTGTTCACTCTGTATGCCTTAATTTTGTAACATGAACAACTATTTCTAAGAAGACAATATGTAATTTATCAAGTAGTGATTTCTTAATTTTTTTTGAAATTCTGTATTATTTCTACCCTTTTTTCTGTTTTGTTTTTTTTCTCTTTAAATAAAATAAAAAAAAAAAGAACATAAGGAAACAGGCAGAAGAACTTAGTGATTCTCCAGTGAGTTCATAAGTAGTAAATAAAAAAGACAAAATTTGAATCGGAATTTACCTGGCTCTTACACTCTTGCAGTCCCAACATAGCATATGGTAATTCTCTCTCTCTCTCTCTCTCTCTCTCTCTGTACTGGGAATGGAACCCACGACCTTGAGCTTGCCAGCCGGACAATGCTACTGAGCTATATCCCTGGCCTTGGCAATTCTTTTAAATGAAAAACAAAAAAATTTTCTCTGTGCTAACCCAAACTAAATGTGAATGTTATTTAACTTTCTGCATATAAAAAGGAAATTAATTTTTCAGGGGAATTCTTACAAAATTATAATAGTTAATTCTGTGAGAATAGCTTACACTAGGCAGTGAAAAGAGTGGACACCGGTTTTAACAAGACTTGCAGACATTATTTTTGTCCATGCTCTACTACTTAGCCTTATCTTCATAGTTTTATTATTACTATAACACATTAATTGTACAAGTCGATGGAATTCAGGATGATATTTCCATACATGCATGATCAAGTCTACCCCCTCCTTTAACTTTCTTCCCCCACCCTGACCCCTGCTTAGTCCCTAGTATTCCCGCTTCTATTTTGCTTTATTTTGGGGTTTTGGTTTCCACATGAGAGAGAAAACATATTTCTCCTTCTGTGTCTGACTTATCTCACTTAATATGTTCTCCAGTTCCGTCCACTGTCCTGCAAAGGACAGAATTTTATCCTTCCCTACCATTGACCAGCACTCCATTGTATATGTTCAGTTCCAATGATTAGGACAAAATACCAGACACCCACACTTTAAAGGACAGGTTTACTTTGGCTCCCGGGTTGAGAAGATTCCAACCAAGGTTGCTTGGCTCCAAGACAGAAGCAGCATGGTGCAAGGTGGTGGAAGGGCACGGTGGAGAAAGCTGTTCAGCCCATGGCAGCTGGAATGGAATGGTAGGGACCAGGCGGGGCGAGAACACACCCTTCCAGGTCATCTGCCCAGTGACTCATCGCCCCCCCAACAGCACATTCAGCTATGAACTCACCAATGGATTAACCCACTGATGAGTTACAGCTCGCCCATGACCCAGTCAGTCACCTTCCCAAAGCCCCCCTCTGAACACATGAGACCTCTGGGAGATATTGTAGATCTCAGCCATGGCAGTCACATCTACCCTAGTCCTACGAAGTCAGTCGTCTGTCCACTAGTGCCTGGCTGATTCCACGGATCCCCCTCTTTCTTTCTGGGTATTTCAGTCGCTGGATCTCCCTCAGTCTGTCTTATTCTGGCCACCTTCCTTTCCAAATATTTCTCTGCCTTTTCAGTGTTTCCTTCTATCTATCACAGGATCATAGCTAATTGGGACTTGTGCACTAAAGATAGTCTTAAAGGATCCATCATGAGCCCTATCCCAGCTAATGCTTCTGTTAGTATTCTGGATGATGATAATTAAAAGTAACCCCAGATTAGGGAAAGTGGTTACAGCCTAGGAAAATTCCACTAAAATTAAAACGTCTGACAAGGTAAAATGGCTAAGAACAGAAGACTCTTTGTGTGATACCAATAGTGTGATTAGTTCAGGGAAGTAAAACCATCTGTTCAAGCACAAGGTGACACAGGATGTAATTTATTCAAATATATTGGGAAAGAATAGAGGGTTAGAGCAATTCCAGTTCTAAATGTGAGTCAAGAAAAGCAGCACCTTAAAAATAAGTATAGTAACCTCAGAACTTGAGAGGCTGAGGCAGGAAGATTGCTGTAAATTCAAGGCTAACTTGGGCTACACAGTGAGTTTAAGGCCAGCCTGAACTACATAATAAAACCCTGTCTCAGAAAAACAAATAAAAATAAGGGGTTGGGGATTTAGCTCAGTGGCATAAGTGCCTGCCTGGCAAGTACAAGGTCATGAGTTCCATCCCTGGTACCAAAATAAAAGAAAATAAGTGTAGTTTTGTGTATGAACAGTTCTAGGCTTTACCTAGGTCATTGTTACAGCAATGTTTTTATTTAAACTTACCATATTTGCCCAGCATAACAACGCACACCTTTAATCATAGCTAGTCAGGAAGCTGAGGCAGGAGGATGGCAAGTTTGAAGCTAACCTGGGGAACTTAGTGAAACCTTGACTCAAAATAAAATAAAATAAAATAAAATAAAATAAAATAAAATAAAATAAAATAAAATAAAATAAAACAAAACAAAACAAAATAAAATAAAATAAAATAAAATAACTGGGGATGTAGCTCAGCATATCCTGAGTTCAGTTCCCAGTAACAAGGAAAATAAAAGCATTTAAAGGTGAGCGTGTCCACACAGTCATGTAATCCCAGTACTCGGGGAGGCCAAGGCAGAAGAATCACAAATTTGAGACTCACCCGGATAACTTAGTGACTTAGAAAGACCCTGTCTCAGGGCTAGGGATTTAGCTCAGCGGCATAAGTGCCTGCTTTGCAAGTGTGAGGTTGTGAGTTCGATCCCTGGTACCGCCAAAAAAAAAAAAAAGAAAGACCCTGTCTCAAAATTAAAGGTGGATTGTCGCTCGGTGCAAAGGCTCTGGGTTCATTCATAGTACTGCCCCCAATAGTGTTTTTATTCTTTAATCAGTAGTATTCTTTTAAAAAGTAAATCCTACTGGAGCAAAAAGTCTTTTCAATCATTCAAATCTAACCAAAAAATATTTCATCAGATAATCGCTTTGTTCTGCTCTTTATATCTAAATAAGTAGTTTTGTCTAAAAGGGATGGGAGAGAGACAGAATAATCTGCAGCCCCTGAGATTTCCTGGTGGCCAGTAAGGGTGGGCATTGAAGTTGTTCCTGTCACTGCAAGGCCACGGCGGGCATGTGACCTCTTGGTCTGGCACTTTGCACAGCAGCAATCATTCCATGGAGCAGCACATGCAAAGCTGAACTTCCTGGTTATAGATACTAGCAAACTGAAAGAGACGTACTTACAGAGGGGATCTGTGAAATCACCACCCTGGGGGAGTAACGCTCTGCCAGGGAATATTCTCTGTTAGAAAGAAGCCATGTGGACCATGGATCTGATTGGACAAGACTGGAGAAAAAGGGTAGGACACACTTTGCTCTAAATGAGAGTCAAAGATGTCTTTTAGAAATTAAATTCTGAGTTAAGCAATTCTTTCAGCCCGAAGATAAAGGAGATGCTATCACGATACACAAGATTTATTCTGCAAGAGATCTAGTAAAGAAACCATCTTGAGAACCTTCAGTTGAGGCTTTCAGATCTGATTTATTTTCACAGGGCCACTTTTCACAATCGTCCTAGGTGACAGGAGTACTTACACCTGTCCTGGGAACAGAGAAGCCCAATCTGTGGAACTTCACACTCCTGACATACGCTTTCGTGGGTTCTCCGACCTCTCATGCTGCCCTTATAAGAATAAGACAGAAAGTGGGGGTGTTGGGAGACATGAGTGGGGGGCCCTGGCAAGCACAAGCACCTACATTTTGCTCATTTTGTTTGCTGATGATCCAGCAACACCTTTCTCAGTACAAAGAGTTAACAATTATTGTCAAGGCATCTTGTTGTTTACTACTAATACATAAATGCTTATAACACACAAAGCAAAGGATTCAATCAGCCCAAAAATTTCACCTCATCCTCCTTTGAAATCACATTCATGGCACCACTGCTCGGTTTGCATGTATGTAAAATCACTGTGCCATAGGTCGCAGGACTCTGCGATCATCTGTGAAGTCCCCTGCAGTTCTGAAAGGTGTTTTTGTGTCTCTCCAGGCTGGTGGCGCTGCTTGTGGGCCTTGGATTCCAGTCCTGTCTCACTAAAGCTGCTGGGGGAGGCTGCCTTCACCCCACCGGAGTCAGCTTCTGCATGTCACTGCCGTCCTTGTGGTCTCCACCGTGCGCAGTTTATTGACCCGGTTGCTCACAAGTCTGTTTGCATGTGTGGGAGATGCTGTGAATGGGATCTGAGAACACACTGTACCTATGAAGAATGTGCAGCGTCATACCTCATATTAATGTCCGTCATTAATATCAACCATGTCTTTATCAGGGCTGGGGATTTAGCTCCGCTATGTAAGTGCCTACCTGGAAAGTGCAAGGCCAAGAGTTTGATCCCTGGTACTACTACTACTACTACTGCTACTACTAATGTCTTCATTGATGTCAACAACATCAATGCTGTCTTTGAAGAGACGCCTGACCCCCTTTACATGAATGTCACACAATTTCCCATGGCAACAAGGGACAGAAGTTGAGGAAATTACTAGCCTCATGCATGAGAGTCTGACCAGGACTTGCATGGCAACATTTTTCTTCTCACTGTCTATTACCCATTATGATCTGAACCATCTGGCATGGATGTCAGCTGTCTGGTGTCCAAAGACACGGGTCAAAATAAATGTATATGAACTTGACTAGAAACACCTGCTTTGGTCACAAATGCAAATGGCTAGATCAAACAGCCAAACAAAGGTTTATGTGAGTTTGGAATGTTTTCTGGATATTTTAATCTCTTATCCATTATTTTAATAATTGCTATCATAAAATAGTCTTCATAAATTAGACTCATAATTTTCTTGCAGTATTTTTCTTTTTAACTACATACCTTCACCTCACTCTAGCTTAAAATTAGCTATGAAAACAACAGCAGAATTTCAGAATTCTGTAAGCATGCATCTGCCAGGCATGGTGGCACATGCCTGTAATCCTAGTACTTGGGAGGCAGGAGGATCTCTGGGAGTTCAAGGCCAGCCTGGGCTACAAAGTGAGTTCAAGGCCAGCCAGAACTGCATAATGAGACCCTGTCTCAGAAAGACTTAAAGAATGAATTTATAACTTTTCCAAGTGGATATGAACATTATGTATCATTAAGAGCTACCTGTCTAAAATAAGACAGTCATAAAGAGCCAAAGGCATGTGCAGAACAAACATGTCCATCCTGATGTTAGTAAGTATGAGCTAAATTAACAAATGCAGAGCCTAGAGGGTTTGTGAGTCTTAGAATGTGTTTCCGTCAATGTCTCCCCCATTGTTTACTAAGGCAAATACTCTAAGAGGTACAGCAATTGTTGAATTGATCCCTATTCACATTACTATCATTCTAAAATTACCAGATTATTCTATGTTTTTTTTACCTTTGTCTTAATTACTTTTCTCTCACTGCTGAGACAAAAATACTCAACCTCCAAAGTTAAGGGGGAAAGGTTTATTTAGCTCACTGTTTGTAGTGGTTTCAATCTTCCTGAATTCATCACAGCAAACATTAAGTCCTGTAGTTCCATGTCCAGCATCTGTGGCAACATATGACCTCTGCCCCTACAGCACTTCCAATGGTCACAGCTCCCATAGTGTTTTTCTTGGGCCCACTCTGCTCCCTCCTTGCAGTTTTCCTCAGACAATCCATGTTTCTGGCTTCTCCACTTCTTGGGTTTCCAGTGTGCCTTTGGATTTGTACTCACAGTTTCACACACTGCCCTCTCAAGGGCACACTGCCTGTCCTCCCAAGCCTTCTTCTGAAATCTTCCTGACCCTACAACTCTTCTGCATGCACCTAAAACCAGTGCCATGTGAATGATGCCAAGGTCTGCTGTTGCCTGCAGCACTAACCAGGCTTCCCTCTCTTATTGGTTGTGGGAGTCAAGTTCCTGGGTCACTGAGGACTGTGAACACAACTCCAAGGAACAAACTCAATAGGCCACTACCATTCTGGAACAGAGTTCTGCAGCTGTCTTCTTTCACTTTTGCAGTTTTAAAGCTGCATAGGGTGGGGTGCTACTGCTTCTTGTGATGGCCTCAGGCCATTTTTCTATCCTGCTGTTTCTTCTCAGCAATCAAGAATTCCTCTGCTCTATTTTTTGCAGTCCACAGCTTTAGTGGAGCTTCTGTTCTGGTCAAACTAATTTTAAATCATTCTGCCAGCCTCTTTGCTCTTGATTCTCAACATTGATCTGGCTAAAAGCCCCTAACAGTAGTCATGACACAACCTCAACATTGGAATGCTTTGAAACTTCTGCCAGATTAATTAGTCTGCCATCCTTAATCTCAGTCTCCGGCAAAGTCTCTGGACATGAGCAAAATGCAGACAAATTTTTTGCCAAGCTATAACACACATTAGGTGGAGTCCAACAACCAATGTAGTCCTTCTTCCCATCAGAAACCTCCAGAGCCTGGTCTTTACCAGCCTTCTGGTCTTCAGAGCTCTGACTAGAATCTCTGATACAGAGCAACCTAAGGCATTCTAGCTGTACTTTTTCAGCCAGCATCTCTGAATCATCCCAAACTGTTCCCACAAGCCATTCCCAAAGGCTCCTGAACCACATGGTCAGGTATAGTCACAGCAACAACCCCATTCCTGGTACCAAATTCCATTTTGATTGCCTTTCTCTCATTGCTGAGACAAAATACCCAATGCCCAAAGTTAAGGGAGGAAAGGTTTATTTAGTTGGCATCTTGTAAAGGTTCAGTCCATATTTAGCTGGGTCCAAGACAGGGCGGAACATGGCAGAGAAGCAACCATTCATGGCAGCGGAAGACAGTGGAAGGCAATGAGAGAGAGAGAGACAGACAGACAGACCTCTTGCTGACCCTTTTAACTTATCCAGACTGCAGTCAACCACCAATTATCACCCACCATTAATCCCAAAACCCTTAATCCTACCACTGAACCATGAATCAATCAAAAACTCTGGATTCAGCTATCTCAAAAAAAAAAAAAAAGCCTCTTTGAAAAATGCATGAGGCTTTGGAGGGACATCTAGACACAAACCATAACAACCTTCACAGAAATCTGTTTAACGTGATGCTCTCAAACTGTTGCCAAAAGCCTACATTGAAATGACATGTAAGAAATAATTCAACATCCCTCATAAAGTTGCAACATGATTATACTTTCATTGATTTGAAGCATGTCATTATAAGGTCTGTGTGGTTTTATTCGAGTTCAATGCTAGACAACACAGTACTCATTTATTTGCTCAAATAATGTTTCATTGTAGTACCTTAATTGTATATTTGTCTTTACCAGCAAATCCAGAGTTACATTTTCTATTTGATTTTAACATGTTTTTATGCTTAAGTTTTCAAATGAATCATTCCCTATACTTTTTGTTCCCACCACTCTATTCATAAATTGGCTTTTGTTCTTTTTTTTCTTCTTTCTGTTTTCTTTCTTATTACTGAGGATCAAAGCAGGGTCTTTGCAGTGAACATCGTCCTCACCCCACCCCTTTTATTTTTATTTTTATTTTGAGACAAAATCTCACTAAGTCACCAAGTTGCCCAGTGGCTTGACTTGCAGTCCTCCTGGCTCAGTCACCCAGAATGTAGAGTTGGCAGGCCTGTGTAAATTTGACATATCTCCGGGTGTATTCTCTGAAGTGTTTATCTACCTGGGGTCTGTGAGCTGAATATGAACTGAGTATTCAAATTAATCTTGAAATATGAAGTTTGTCAGTCCAGTGGTTGGGTAAGTGCATACAAGTCCACTTGAGACTCTTGAGAAAAACCCTAAGGAAGAGCACTGTGTTGGAGCCTCTCCTTGCCTCAGCCTTAGTGCTACCTATGTGTCTAAAGAGCTTGGCTCTGGAAGCCACTGTGTGGGAACTGGGCCTCCCGTGCACCCACACATGGCCATTCCAGTGGGAATCTTGGATTCTAACTCAGAGCCAAATCTTCCTCCAGGTACCATCACCAAAAACTTTGAGTTTTCTCCTTACAAGGAAGACAATATCAAGTATTAAAATCAATGGTGGCAACTACATGCAAGGACAAAAATAAGAAGGGTGTTTCCGGAGTGCTGCCTTCTATGAAATGTATGAGGTCAGTTCCCAGGGCACCAGGGAAGAAGCCCAGCTCTAAAATTAATATTTGAGAACTGTGTGATCATTTCATGAAAATCGAGAAGGAATGATTGAGTGACGGAAAATGGATGGATTACTTCCTTTTTGGCTTTCTATTCAGGAACCCATGCTATTCAAGCAGTCCTATTCTTGCAAGAGGAAGTTAGTCACACTTCCAACTTAGAAAATATTTAAAACAGGCACATGGGCTGAGAGAAACACGCCCCTGAAAGATTACCTGAGAATCTGAGATCAACCCATTCCTCTAGACAACCAGGCACAGACTGGCATCAACATAGCTCACAGAAACAATTTATCCAGCCCATGCAGTATTTGTAAAAATTTGTAGTCAATATTAGCTGGGCCTCCTGGCACACATCTGCAATCCCAGCACTCTGGGAGGCTGAAGCAGAGGAAATAGTGCAAATCTCAGTGAGACGTTATATCAGAAACTTAAAAAAAATTTTTTTAAACAGCTAGGGATATAACTCAGTGTGAAGGTCCTAGGTCCAACCTCCAGTATCAAGTAAATAATTAAAATGTAGCCAACATTTAAAAATAGAAATTTCAACGCTAGAGTACTTCAGTGTTACTCTGGAGGCTGAGGCAGGAGGACTGCAAGTTCCGGTCAGCAAACAACGCTGCCTCAAAGACTGTAAAGGAGAGGGGCAGGATGTATCTCAGCACTCCCTGCATTCACTGCTCAGTATGAGTGAGAGACAGGGAGGGAAAGAAGTAAGGGATGGAGGCGGGAAGGGTGAGAAAGCAAAGGAAAGGCCTGGCAACGCTGTACCAGTATCCACATGCAACATCTGCTGGTGGTGAGAAATCGCCACTGCTCTACTGAGTTAGGGACGGGGGTCCAGTGATCACAGTCCCCGCCCCCACGGGTACCCCATCACAGCTGGCTCCTATAGTCATCTGCATTGTGACTCCTACAAATACCCAAAACTGGGTCAGATCTGCATAGAACTGAATGCAGATGGCATCATGTGGCTGCCATCCGAATGTCAATATGGCTTTTACTGACTTCAGGTGGTGGCTGACACCAGCCTGCAGCTAGCGATGCCACAAAACAGCCTTCAAAGTTCCGCACTTGGCAATAGTGAGTGTGGGCCACGGGGACTTTATTAAACCGATTTCTTTGTACATGTTTGAAATCTTTCATAATAAAAAGCTTAAAAACTTCATAGGCATTGTTACATTTACTTAAAGTGTTGTAAAACTGGGTGTTAAAAAAAATCACTTACCATTCATCTGAATATAATGTTGTAACATTACTCAAGGTTGCAGGAGTTTCTCAAATCATAGAAGAGACTAATTTACAACTCCAGCATGCAACTAGTCTTTTTTAAAAACTGTTTCATGGACATAAAATTCATATTCTGTGAAGTGCACATTTTAAAAGCATATTCTCCTGTGGTCCAGTATTTCCAGAGCTGTGCAGCCACCAACACAATCTAATTTCAGCACTTTCCATCACCCTGAAGAGAAACCCATGCCCATCAGCAGCCCAATGTGTAACGTGCTTGCAGTCTCTGCTCTGCAATCAGGGCTTTCTTTCTTCATGGAAATACAAGTGAGGCCTGAGATGCTTGTTTAATTTAAGCACCTCACTTATCTACCAGAAGAGCAAGAAGACCTTGGTGGTGAAAGTTCCTTTTTCTCATCATAGCATACGAATAATCACCTTCCATTATAGTAGACTGCAAAAAGTGTCCCCAAGCAAAGGGGTCCTGAGAGAGGACTGTGTCTCCACCCTCTGGTGTTGTCGGTGGCTATGTGTCTTGCTTAGGCCGATGGACTGTCAGAAGACTTGACGTTTGGTCCGAGCCAAACTCTGAGACATTCATTGAAATTTCCCAGGACCTCTCTTGTTTTCATTTGGTCGATCTTAATTTTACCTGCGAATATGATCACAAGTGATGGCCTGTTTATTTAGCTGCCTGTTCGGACGTTGGTGTAGGGGAGGGCGTTTGTTAGGGTTTTCTTGTTGAAAATGAAGGAAGTCACAGTTTTATTCTGGGTCTACTTCCTGTTTACAGACTAAAGATGGAATGGTCATTATGGCATGGAAACAGCTTATATATTCTTTTCCTTCCAGTCTTTCACGAACAGGATACAGCAAAGAGAAATTCCTGCTTAGTCCTGAGATACTTGAACATTTATGTATGAACAACTGCAAGAAAAAATGAATTTCAGGATAAATTGGTAGAGCATTTGTGGAAGATAACTTGGTGGCATCTTTTAAAACAATAAAAATTCAAGGACTATTGGCTTAAGAATACATTATAAAGCAGAATTTCCTTAGTACTTCATTACCTCATACATAGCTCATTGTACTTGAAAATTCTGGAAATAATTTGAGGTCAAAAGGAAAGGTTCTCCAGAGGAGATTTCTGTTTATCTCTAGGTCCTGGCAGGTTCTTACAATTGGAGACCATTTTAACCCTAGCTCAAGGTCTGACAGTCCCTAAAATCATCTACTCATCCAAACTCAGATGCTGTCTTGAGCTCTGGTTGATCTTTGGTTTTACTAGACCCCTAAGGCGTGTTCTCCTAGAGTCCAAATTGCCTTCAAGACCCTCTGCCCTGTTGGCCAGGCACTTTGATTTCCGTCACACTTGTCCCTCAAGGCTACCAAAATGAGAGCTGAAATTAGGCAGGGCTCAGTACGTACCTCTCACAACGGCTTCTGCACTAACTGCTCTGGGTCCGATTCCTCTTCCCTTCTGTGCTTTTAAATTATTCTTTATGTTCCCCAGGATTTTTAGTTAGGCTTGGTTCAAATAACCCAGCCTACCATTATTTATCACAGTACTGCCTTTGCAATATGAAACCTTATTACTTTTTTTTTTTTTGCTTATTTGCTTTTTCTAAATGTTTTGCATGTAAAGGTACTGCTGTTGGAATAAGGAAAAAATATGAGTTATAGAAGCTATAATGCTAAAACAATGATTTATTACTTCAAAATATACTCTCCATCATTTATACCTTTCTTATGAATTGATTGTAAGCTAGACTTTAGTAATAGTTTATACCATTTATTTAAAAATGAGACCATCTTCCACTGTCATTGCTCATATTGTGAGCATATTAATGCCCTGGAAAACCCTTCAATATTTCTGAGCATTATCATGTCCATGTTGTAAATAGTTTAGGTACATTTTATTAACAGTTTTTATCTCTTTTTTATTAACAAATACTCTTCTTACTCTTTGAAAAACTACTCATTTATTTGTACTGCTTGCCATATTATTTATGCAAGTATTTACTTATCATTAGAAGGATATGATGCCATTAATAGCTGAGGTTATTATCTTTTTCATGAATGTGTTTTGTGTACTCCGCTATTAATCGCCTGAGACTTACACCTTTGCAATCTACATAGCATTTCACTCAATATTTTTGGCAAGTTTTTGGTTGTTTTGTTTCGTTTTGTTGTTTTGAGACAGGGTCTTTCTATGTAGCCCACGCTGACCTTGAACTCACCAGATACCTCAGGCTGGCCTCAAATTTTAGGCAAACGTTCTGCCTCAGCCTCTAGAGAACTGGGGTCATAAGCACGCACCACCACGCATAGCTGGTATGTTTTTTTAAGGTTGTGAGAAAGTTTATGCTAACTTTTTCTGGCATAAAATCAGGTTTGGTAAGTTGAAACAATCAAGGACTGAGAGAGACATTGCTACCAGGTGGTTATACCAGGTATGTATTCTGTGTTTTGAGTGAGTTAGACATGATAGAATGCAGAACTGACTGGCACAGAGCTAAGATTCTTCAGTCTGCCCAGTCTGAAGACCCGTGTGTGCTGCTTTTGTTTTCTAGACACTGTGCTTCCTAGTGACACCTCCAGGACTGTGAGCTGGGAAATGAGAGGAAACCCAGCTGATAGAACTGCCCACTCATAGCTCTGGGAAAGAGCCTGGAAGGAGGAGTTTAAATCAGAAGTTAAGACCCAAACGAGGATAGATCACTAGGCTGATTCTATGTGCATAGACACATTGAAACAAGCACATTCCAGTGATACTGTTTCACTCAACGCAATCTTTTAAAGGAAACACAAATGAGAGGATGAGTAACGTTTCCATCAGGTGACCACAGTAAAGCATTCAACGTGTGTTGTTTATTCCATAGGATAGTGTTTTGAAATAGTCACACATTATTTTCCTCCCTTCGTTTTCCCCTTTGCTCTTCTGTTTCCCTAAATGCAAAGAGACAGGCAGTGCTGTTTTAGGGAAGAGATTAAACATGGTTGAAAGCATGCAAGTTTTCTGACCTTTTATTTCCAAAAGTTCAAGAGAGGTTGAGAAGATTGAAGTACAGAGGATTACGGCTGTAGACATGAGTAATGGCTTCCTCAAGACAAAAGCATAATCTCCTCACCTGGGGATAAAGGATGGAAGGTCTTCGAGCAAGAGAAACTTAGGAGGGACTAAGGAGGGACTTAGACTTTGTTTCCTGAGCAGAGGGTGGGAGGCTGCTAAAGGAATAACTACGTGGTCTGTTGGGGCAAACAGGTCCCCAGGTGACCTCGCAGTCATTTCCAGACTACAGGTTCCTCCTGCAACAAGAGCAAAGTTCCCACACTTCTAGGGTGTTGTGTGAGCAAAGCGTCTTTAGACCTCAGGGAGCCAATGTTGTGGTAGTTACATATTTCTATGTAATCAATGCACCTCTCCTAAACTTAGTGCAAACAACGGATGTTTACTACCTTATGTAGTTTCTGAGGGTGAGTAGTTCAGGAGCAGCTCTGCTGGATAGTTCTGGCTCAGCCTGAGTCAAGCTATGAGCTGTGACTATGGTCATCTGAGGGTTTGACCAGGGCTAGCGGGCCCACTTCTAAGGCAGCATGGTCACATAGCTGGCAAATGGGCACGGGCTGCAGGCAGGGGGCCTCATTTCCTGCTGGCTGCGGACCTTTCCACAGGGCCGCCTGAGTGTCCTCACGTATGGCAGCTGGCTTCACCCAAGTGAGATGAGAACAAGTCAGAAGTGAGGACGACTTTTGATCTAGCTTCAGAAGTGGCATCTGGTCTCATCCCCTGAATTCTGTGTGTCACTCAGAGTAAGCTTGGTCCCATGTGGAAGGCATCTACAGAAGGTGACACAAATACCAGAAGGTGAGGACCACTGGGTGTCTGGGAAGCTGGCCACACACAACAGCCGGGGTTGGTGATTGTACCAGCTGCACTCACAACTAGCTAAACAATGTGCTAATCCATGACAATCGGTGACCCATGACATCAGATCCTCGAACACCCAGGGAGGATGGAAGGCTTACTAGGCAGGGTGCTCCTAAACGTTTTGCCAGTCTGGTGGGAATGGAGACACAAGGTAGAATTCAAACCATCGTAGAAAGTAAAGAAATGCATTATTTCCTACACACTTCAGTTTATGAATAGTAATACTTGCTCTATCATTTTACAAATATGGGAATAATTATTCTTCTGTATCATTTTTTCCCAACAGCTCAAGTTGTCTACAGTTTCACTAAGTCAGCGATTCTCAACCTTGAAAATACAGGAGAATTGACTGAGAAGAGTTTCTGATTTCATTATTTTGGAATAGGGTCTGGCCATCAGTATTTTTTAAAGACCCATAAATAATTCGAATCTATAACCAAAGTTGAGACCCAATGCTTCATGCAAATCCAAAGGCTCCTTTTTTTTGGTACCAAAAATCGAACTCACGACTTTGCACTTGTCAGGCAGGCGCTGTGTCACCGAGCTAAATCCCCGACCCCCAGGCCTTCTTTCTATTTTAAAACGCCTGTGATTCAATCAGGAGTTCACCATCCAGGAAACTGGCTACTTCTCCCTACGCACTGCTTGGGGAGTTGTTACCAGGGTGAGTCCTCAGTAATATTCTACTGGAGTATACTACAAAAGCTGAAGTTTACTAAACGCAAAATAGGACATGGGAGATCTCAGCTGCCACTGTACCCTGTAACACAGTCAGTGCCACTCTGCTTCTTATCCCTGACATCTTCAGCAAAGGTCAGTATTTAAGCCTGGCCCATCGATTATAATCACACACACAAACCCCCATCCTTCTTCCTCTTTTTAGTGTATGTTACTTGACTTTAAGGAACCTGATACCTTAAAACTACATTTACTGCCCTAGACTTGGAGACATAACCAATCTACAGTTCTTTACTTCTCTAACAATTTCTGGTTACTGTCCTTTTTCAACTGCTCTTTTTTAAAATTAATTTTATTGGTAAATTTTAGGTATACATATTTATAACATTCATTGTATGTTGTTTGTACCTATATATGATGTATCTATCTTGATTCTTTTTCCTCATGCCCCCTCCCTTCCCTTCAACCCCTTTTCCCTCTTTGTTTACAAAAACTTGTTTCCATTTTTTCCTGCTAGTCTTTTTTTTCTCTTGTCCTCTGTCCTTTCCCCTTCTCCCTTCCCCCCTTTTCATTTGAACATTGTCTTCCCATTTGTCAATTTCTATTATACATTCTGGTCCTTATTTATGCTTTCAGAGAAACGAGAAGCAATGTGGCATTTACACATGCTCTGTATCAAACTGATTCCACTTAAGGTCTCAAGCTTACCCTTATTTATGGCTGAGTAATACTCCACTGTATTACAAAAATGCATCATCTTTACCTGCTCATCAGTCAATGGGTATTTGGGCTGTTTCCAGGATTTAGCTATTACAAACTGTGCCATTATAAACAGGGGTGTTGTATCAGTCAGTATTTTGCTAGAGAAACAGGTACAAGATACACAATGCATAAGAGATTACAAGATTGGCTTATGGTGATCAGCTGGAGTGGGATGAGGAAGTGTGCAGAGGGCGTCCACATGATAGAGGTTGAAGGATCCGGCCCAAGGTCTGGAGCTCACTGCACTGTTTTGTGCAAGTCTGCATCAGGAGATCAATGGATCTGCGATGGAATGCTGAAGAATCTATGCCAGAAGACTGAAGAGTTCCAGGCGGAAGCTGCACAGTCTGCGCCAGAAGCCAAGAAATGATGCCCAAGCTGAAGGTGACGGCTGGAGCTCCTCCAGAGAACCAGCAATCAGTCCTTCCTTTCTCTTTTATTGTGTGCAGGTTACTCATACAATAGTCCTTTATATTTATACCATCTCCATGCCCTAACTCTTACACAGGCTGAGGATGTTTACAAAGTAAGGACCCTAGGTCCCTGCTGAGATACAAACTTCTAAACTCAATTTGAGGCAATGAGAAACATCCTAGAGCAGTAAGGGCATGTCCTCTACACCCCAAGATGCCGAGCTGCTGAGTTACTTAGTTAAGCTGCTAGACTTCTCCAGTTGATACAATGTATCAACCACTACAGGTGTGCATATGTAGCTGTGGTAGGATGCTTTTAATTTTTTCTGGGAGATACCAAGAAGGGGAATAGCTGAGTCAAATAGCTGAGGAATAGCTAGTTTTAGTTTTTTGAGGAATCTCCACACTGATTTCCACAGTGGTTGCACCAGTCTACATTCCCACCAACAGTGGAGAAGGGTTCCTTTTTCTCCAGAGGCCTGCCAACACTTGTTACTGACTTCTTGATGATAGCCATTCTTTCTGGAGTGAGATGGAAATTCAGCATTGATTTAATTTGTATATCTCAAATGATGTTGAACAGTTTATCATATATTTGCCATCTGAGAAGTGTCTGTTTACTTCAGATGGACATTTTTTAGTTAGATCTTTAAATTTGGGGTAACTGATTTTTTTTGAGGTTTTTTTTTTTAATGTTCTAGATAGTAATCTTTTGCCTGAGGAGCAGCTGGCAAAAATATTTCCCCACATTGTGGGTTTTATCTTCATTATGTTAGTGGTTTCTTGCTGTGTAGAAGCTTTTTAATAAGGTGAGGTCTCAGTTTCAACTGTACTTTTTAAATGGCTAAGGTCATCAATTTTATCTTGTTTTTTTTAGACCCATAGAGAGAGATAAGGTGTATTGTTTGGGATGATTTAAAAAAAACAGAAATGGGTGGTGGTGATAGCTGTACTATAATGTCAGTAACAACATCACTGAACTGTGTATTCTTAAGTGATTAAAATGGTAAATTTTACATTAAGTATATTTCATCACAATAAAAAACTAATAAATGCATAAAGTTCCAGTGTGACTTTATATTTTTATCTCATTCAATATTCCATGAAAAATTTTCATGTTTTCACATAGATCACTACAAAGCTGAGATTTCTTTTAGCTTCTCAATTATGTAGCCTATAGTTAAATTTAAGTAATTGATGTTAAAGAGCTACACAAACCTAAAACTGGTGGGGAAAACTTCATTTCTAAGATTCACTATAGCATTATGCAAAAAACAATTTTTTCTGGTCATTTTTTGAGGCAGAGTTTCAATCTATGGTTTAGGCTGGCCTTGAACTCACTTTGTAGCCCAGGCTGGCCTTGAACTCGTGGCAGTCCTGTTGCCTCAGCCTTGGAGTGCTGGCATTACAGGCATGCACCAACACACCTAGCATTATGTAAAAATATTTTAATGCCCATAGACTTCTAGAAGGCATCTTGGGTGCACATTTTTCATTTAGTGAAATTAGAGTGAATACCTTATCTTGCCAGTGAGTGTCATATTTTAAGATGCCCAATTTATAGACATATTTAAGTTCATTCAGTAGTTGAAAATTTGTTAAAATACATTAATAACTAGTATCACTTCTACAAGCAGTTTATAGTTTACATTATTTAAAAGTATTGAGAATAATTTATTTTAAACTTTTTAAGGTATATATTTTCTTCACAAAATTACCTATGTAATTTATCAAGGCAATTATTGTCTGCCTCTTCATTATCCATTCATTTAATGTTCCATTATTAAGTCTAGTGAAATACGTGCTTATATCTTTCTTCATTTCCCTTTTTTAGTTTAATATTTTTTCAGTAGATTCCAATTTGCTGTCTTTCTGCAGTTCTCCCTAATTAAACTTCATGTTGCATGTTACATAAACACTTTTAAGGATAATCATAACATGTCCTAAATCCAGTATCATTTGTTACATGACACTAGACAGGGGGTTTTACTTTTAACGAGCAAATTGTGGGAAAATATTAATCACGCAATGGTTTTAACAGTTAAACTTTTCAACTGGGGATTTGTGTGTAAGGGAGATATTTAGTTTCCACCAAAGCCCTTCAGCTGCTCAGGCAGTGCTTGTATTCATGTTTATCAACCTCCAAGACTTTACCACTCAAGTCCTACACTGCTTCCACATGTTTAAAAAACGAAAACAGGAGTTATCAAATTTCATTCACCTCAATTTCTCTTTGCTTTCCAAGTGAAATTCAGAAATCACAAACGTACTCCATACCTACCTGTTCCTTCCAGTATTAGGAAAGTTATATTCCCAAGACTGCCCTCTTTTATTTCTTGGCTCGGTTCCCTTCTATCTTTTCCTAGGCTTGCTGAAGGTGTGTCTTTCTCCTTTATCTCGGTCTTTCCCTCTTAACTGACTTCACAAATGCTGAGGACATCCACAGGCCATCTCGTGCCAATCCACAGCAGCCTAACCACGAACACACTCCACCTCTCTAGGCCCTCCTTCTTTGCCCAAACCTAATAACCTCTTATTTTACATGCTGTCTGGCCTTTCTGCTACATTAGATCGTCTTCAATGCCTTTTCTTCTTCTTCTTCTTTTTAATACCCTTTCTTCTTGAACTTTTCTCTTTCCTTGTTTTTTTTAATTTGAATTTAAGCTGATAGGATGTATGATTAACCACATAAAATGAACACGTTAGTGGTACTTAGTACATTCACTGTATTGAGCAACTACCTTCTCTAACTTGTTCTGGAACATTTTCATGACCCCTGAAGGAAACCATGGACCCCTTAGGCAATTCTCCTTCCTCCCCCCCAGCCCTGATAACCACCAATCTGTGTTTCCTCTGTGAAGTTACTGATACTGTATAGGTCTAGCCTTTCACTTAGCCTTTCACTTAGCGTGTTTGCTTGTCTTCATGTTACAGTATTTATTGTTTCAGTGCATGTGTAACTTTATGTTTAGTGCTGCCTTTTTAAAAAAAACTGTAGTAGAAACCATGTAACATAAAATATATCACCTTAACCATTTTGAAGTATTCAGTTGTGTTAAATATATACACATTGTTGTGTAACAGGTCTCCAGATATTTTTCATCTTACAAAACTGAAAATTGATAACCATGAAGCCCATTGGCATTATATTGGTTATTTAGATGTTAGGTGTGTACATAGAGTATATTGTCTGTGAATTTAATTTCAGGATAATTAGGGGAGAGTAGAAAGTACTCATCATACTAAGGGGACAGTGGCTCTGTTAGACCAGAGGAGCTCAACACTGCATCCTTGGAACCAGCTCTTCCCTAGATTACTGCTCCCATGGAATCCAGATGTTTCCTCTCTTTGCTCGGTGCTCCCTCTCTGTGGCCACACTCACCTCTGGCTTCCTGCAGTTCTCTGAAAGGACACTGCCTGTGCCCACTTCTGAACCTGTCTGCATTTGTTGTCCCTCTGTGGGGATGTCCCTCGACCAGGAATCCACATGGCTCTTTCCCGAAATGGCATGTTTTTAAAACTCTCAGAGGGGGTGTGTGTGTGTGTGTGTGTGTGTAAGTTTAAATTTCTACCCCTGCACTACCATGGTTTTCTAGAGATTACTATAAAATGCATTACCTGGAGAAGTGTCACTCATTGTCCTTCCTGCAGTCAGGTGGTTGATTCAAATTGGTTCCTTAAAGGTTCTGTTGTATTCTTTTCATTAAGAGGATTGACAGCTGTAACCTAGAGTTCTTTATAAGCTATACTCATAAGGTGCCCAGATTTATGTCCTATATTGGATATAATTAGCCTGAATCATAAAGTACTTACATTTGCTTCTATGTATTAGAGGCAATATATGGGTTCTTTCTTAAGAATAAAAATGAGAAAACATTGTTGATACAAATATATATTGATCGGAGCCCCCTATTATTGCAGTTTTGTTGCTTGAACTGACCTAAAGTGTCTACCCTTGCACAACCCCTGAATAAAAACAGATCTCTGGTACAAGTGGGCTTATAGGAAGATAATCAGCTTATTTACAAGAACAACCTACTTTCAAGGACTGTAGAAATCAAGTTTTTATCTCTTTGATCAATATTTGTTAAGCAGCTATATGCACAAAGCTGGAAATATAAGGACAATGAGGGCATAGCTCATATTTTCAAGGAATTTATAATCTGGTATGAACACAGCAAGTAAACAATAAAATATCACAGTCACTAAATTAGCAGTCTTACAGGGGACAGAAGAGACTAGATAGAGGTGGGAGGGCAATGATTATTCCCACCTATGGAATCGGGACTAAGGCACAAAAGCCTTCAAACGGAAGGTAACCCTTGAATAAATCTATGCAGTTAAGGATGTAGTTGTGTGGGCCAAATGGGCCATGAGGATGTTCTAGGCATGACGCAGAGTCTGAAGTGATCTTCCTGGTCCCAGAGCCATTTGGCAGGAACAGACTTCACTGTAGGTGCTGGAGTGGCAGGAGGGCCTGGGTGCGGATGACTGAGAATGTGGACTAAGAACATTTGGACTTTCTTCTACAGACAGTGGAGATCCCCTGGAGTCCTGGAGGCAAGATAATAACATCACTTTGCTTTCATTGTGTGGAT
Source organism: Dolichotis patagonum (assembly GCA_004027295.1). NCBI lineage: Eukaryota > Metazoa > Chordata > Mammalia > Rodentia > Caviidae > Dolichotis > Dolichotis patagonum. The sequence continues at coordinate 1,545 of PVJX010026134.1, read as the reverse complement.
TAGCTAGGTGGAGATAGAGGCAAACTCTGCTGCAGTGCACATCAGCAGTGTCGTGATCCTGATCTAAGGATGGAGTAACCAAGACGAAGAGGAAGAAGACAAGTTAGGTACCTTCCCAGGACTTCCTGATAAACTGTGGATGAGGTATGAGGAAAGGAAGCAGTTAGGACAGTAGCCACTATGTGAAACACATGAACAAAAAGCAATTTGCTTTTCATCACCAGCCACTTGTTCCACAGAACTAGGCCCTGGTGTTACCTCATCTTTTGTTTTTAACAAGAAGCTTAAATCTAACAGTATCAATAAACAAGTTATAGCCTCTGTTCTAGAGTGATTCCTCTTCTTACTATCAGTGATGGGAAACATGGCGCCCACTAAGAAAACATCTAAGCACGGGGATATGCTAATTAGCTTCATTGTGGAACTCATTTCACAGTGCATACATATACCAAAATACTACTTTGTGCACCTTGAATATGCACAATTTTTACTTAGTAATTTTACCTCAATAAAGCTGGAGAGGGCAAAATCATGAGGTTAAAAAGAAGTACGGTACATTCAATAAGAAATAGAGGACAAGAGTCAGTTGGAATAATAATAATTGGATTATGAACATATTGAGTTTGAGGTGGGTTGGTTAGGAGGGAGGTACAGTCGTAGGTCTGGAACACAAGATTAAATCTAGAATGGAGAACAAAGATCTGGGCAATCAGTGAGTAGATGGTAGATGAAACCTGAAATGAGTTAGTTTTGTCCCTGGAAAATAATATAGAATAAGATGAAAAGGGGCTAAGGGAATAGAACCTTAAGAGAATACTAACGTTTAAGAGGCAGCCAAGAAAGAGCACTTGGGCTTCCTGAAGATGGCGGAGTGATGAACAGCAGAGAAAGTGACTCTGTGATTTGGTGTCCAGATACTGGAATATAGAAAGCAGGAAGAAAAGAAGGAGGGAAGGAGGGAAGTCACTGAGATCTGCCTCAAGAATTGAAGACCACAGGGAGAGTGAAGAGAGAGAATTCAATGAAGAAGTAGATGGCAACCAGTACTTTCTCTGATCCCTGACTCAAACCTGTAGATACATGGTGACTACCGGTAACCCAGAGAAACACTTCAGTGGAATGGAGTGGTGGATGCAGCCGACTACAGTGGCTGATGAAGTTACTTACTCAGGTCCAGAAGTCCCTCAGAAGAGACTGATTGGCCAGCAGCCAATGCAGACAGCAGCCAATTGAGCCTGGAATTCAGAGAATCTGGGGGCTGGCTCTAGCTAGCAGCTCCAAGCATCAGGGTGAGACGGAAGTGAGTTCAAGTTGGCGGGAGGCACATAGAGTGTTGCAGTGTAAACAGATCAGTTCTAGCCTAATAGCCAGAAACAAAAGGAGCCTGAACTTCAGTGGAACTTGCTGGGCTTGCTGGGATCATCCACCAACAGGCTGTAAATCTAAGGCTGGCTTTCTGGGGTTAGTCAACATGGATCTGGGCTCTATCTGCCCACTTGGTTGATCAGGGACAGCAGTCACACACTTTGAAGTGGACATTTTTTT
>PVJX010026133.1:0-26194 GCA_004027295.1 Dolichotis patagonum | reverse complement strand
TTGATCATTTTCTGTTATTCAGTTCAGAAAGCCCTGTAATTCTTTCACTCTATGCATGGCTTTATACTATTGTGATATGTTTGATATTATTGTATTTGAAACTATGCTCAACTATAGCAGAGTAAGAGATATGGTGTTAGCTACTGTTGATGTCCAGTTGACTTAATGTAAAGTACTGTGTTGCCTATGTTGTCCTGTTCTGATCTGCTCTGTGCTGCCCCCTTTTGTTTTATTCTCTTTCAAATAAAAAAAAAAGATATGTTGATATGCAAGTCTAATACCAGAGAGGAGACGAAGAGACAAAATAACAAAATTATTATCTAAGATAAAATTTTATCTAAGATGAAAACTAAAATTATTAAATAATTATGAGGCATAGTTACATGGCTAACTCCAGCTTCATAAATCACTACTGTCAGTTCAATCAAAAAGAAATATAAATTAATTGTCTAAAGATGATAAAATTCATCAAGTATTATATTCTACTGAAAACTGAGAAATTTTCAGTTCTAAATTCTTGAAGAAGTTTGAATGCACTCTGTAATTATGTTTTATTTTATTAACACACTGGTACAAGCTCAAATTATGATTTGTTAAAACCAATATTTAATGAAAAAAACACTGTCCTAAGATCTGTGTTAAAAGTTCCATGTGTTTTATCATTATATCTTTATAGCACCCTTTTAAAGATATTTGTGATTCCTGTTTGACAAGTGAACAAACTGAAGTTTAGAAATGTTGAACCATTAACAAGTTAGGCTTTATATAAATAAAGATATGGAAGAAGTTTTTAGGTATGGATTTGCTGAATTTTACTACTATTATATTTCTTATTATCTGTAACTTTAGTGTTATTACATTTAAATGAAATTTATTTGGACATTGCCTGATATTATGTCCAAATAAATTATGCACATATATCTATTGAAAAGAAATATGCTGTCTTTACATCAAGGAATGGCTTTAAATTAGACATTGTTTCAGCATCTATAATAAATTAATATTCCTAACTCAGTTCCTGAGTTTAAGAGGTGTGTGCTGAACACTGAGATTCCAACCACGTTTAGAAATGGCTCTCTGTTTCTACAAACCTAACAACTATTCAGTAATTACTTTAAAAAAGCATTCCAGTTAATTTCTCATGTCACTGTATTCCTATTATTTGTGGTATCCATCATACCTGTTCCAAAATATAGAAGTCATTGGTAAAATATGAAATGGTCTTATTGCAATCCAAATCCATTTCAAAATTTAAAAAAGTGATTTCAATTCGAATGTTCATTTTTAATTTCATAACTTTTTCTCATGAAATGATGAAAGTTTACATTTGAATGTGATAAATTGATTTACATGCTTTAAAAGTACACTGAATTTATTAAAATGAAGACATTAAAATGTATAATTTTTAAAATATTGCTTTATATTTTAATTAGTTAACTCTATAAGTTCACATTTTTTGATTCTTCTAATTATCTCTGAGATAGTTCTTCAGTTTGTTAAAAGAAAGAATTCTTTTTACTTTAGGATTTTAAATGTTTAATGAGAGCTTTAAAATTTAATGCTCTCTATATTAAGAAGGATGTTTTTACCTTTGAAAATAGTTTACAAATTAGTCTTCTTTCTTTTATAGCAGGCTTTATATTTGAACCTTAATTGTACCCATTTGAAGATAATTTATTCTAGAAGACTTTCAGATGTTAGCATCAGCTCTATTTAACTATAAACATTTTCAGTAACAGGAGTTACATGTAATTATCTCTTCCCAATAATTTAAATATGCTTTTCATGTGCTGTACAGAAGCAGTGAAACTTAGTAGTAAGAAACACAAACTTCAGAATTATCATTTGCAAGTTATCTGATCTTAGTCAAATGTTGAGTGTGTAAACTACAGTTACAATGTTTTTAAAATAGAAATGACAGGAACAACTTGGTTATGTGAAGATTCTATGTAAGATAATCCTACAAGTATCTAACTGGTATGCACAAAGAATACTTTCAACATAGGTCAGGTTTTTTTTTAAATAGATGTAAACATCCCACTTTGAATGTTAAAATAATCAAATAAAAGAAGTGGCATGAATAGAAGAATGCAGATTCTGTTGGCAGTTAAACTGGGTGCCCAACCTGACTGGCCTGGGAACCACGCAAGAGGATTAGTCAGTCACACTTCTAGGTGACATTGGGCGGTCACCGAAGCATGACTTTGGAGACTCTATCAGGTCTCTGGTCCTTTACTTTCTGGCACTGTGCCATTCCTTTCCTGTTCTTCTTTCCAGCCAACAAAAAGTGAGTAGCTTTGGTCCACCAGGTACTTCTACCAAAAAGTGTTCATGGACTGATTTCTCAAAAATCATGAGAAAAAATAAATTATTTCCACTGTTAAATTATGGCTTACAGATATTTGGTCAGAGCAGTGGGAAAACTGATCAGTACTGGAACTTTAAAGAGAGAATACATAAATACTTCTAGACACATAAATACATTCTGGGTTTCAAAACTGTTAACTGATCTCTCTGATCATTTGTTCTTCCTTCACTGCTTGTTTCTGTGTGGACATTATTCCTCAGCAACTAACTCCATCTTCTGATAAAATGACACTGCCAGGGATCTATCACCCCTACTGTATGCTAATGCTTTATATATATATAAGTATATATAATATATATATTATCTATTATCTAATATCTATTATCTATTATCTATTATCTATTATCTATTATCTATTATCTATTATCTATTATCTATTATCTGTTATCTGTTATGTTATGTATTATGTATTTTCTGTTATCTGTTATGTGTTATGTGTTATGTGTTATGTATTATGTATTATGTATTATGTATTATGTATTATGTATTATGTATTATGTATTATGTATTATATATCATATATCATATATCATATATCATATATCATATATCATATATCATATATCATATTATATCATATATCATATATCATATATCATATATCATATCATATATTATATTATATTATATATATTATATATTATATATTATATATTATATATTATATATTATGTATTATGTATTATGTATTATGTATTATGTATTATGTATTATGTATTATGTATTATGTATTATGTATTATATATTATATATTATATATTATATATTATATATTATATATTATATATTATATATTATACTATATACTATATATCAAGCATTATCATACAGTAGCATACAAATAAACAAATATTATGTATAATATTATATATAATATATATTTTATATTACATATTATATTATATAATATATATTATTTATAATATAATTAATATAATATAATATATACAATTATATATATATATCAAGCATTAGCATACAGTAGGGGTGAGGATATATATAAATATATATATATCTCTTCAAATTTGTCTAATCCTAACAACAAATCTTGTATACAGCTTGGATGAATCGTTATTGAATAAAATAGTTTCTGTTCCAGAGTAGAGAGCTTTGGATCTCAGAGTCACACTTGAATCCAGAGGACAAATAAACATGATGAGTGACAATCACATGGGTGCCATAGGTGTAGGAACTAGAAAGTCTAAGAATGTCATGTATTCCTAAAGTTTCCCATTCCAAAAAATGTTTAAATCCCTATGCATAACTATTGAAAGCATGTCATCCAAATTTTGGATATTTATATTTTGAAATTTACTTTATAAATTTAATACATATATTTTCAGTTTCATGGTCCTAAGCATGTGGTTTGACTGTAAAAATGCACATTCAAATTCTACCATTAAGATCAGATATATAAGAATAAAGGCAAAATCAAATGTCAACTTCTATAAAAGAAAATTCACTTTGAAAATCATCTGTTTTCCAAAACTAGGTGCAGAAAATAAAGTTTGTTTATTCAAGATATGACCAAAAATCACCTTTCTCATAACACCACTTCTGGTGCTCCATTTATTATTACTTCACATGATGTCGTATTACAAGATAGAGAAAGGGATAACTAATTTGGCATGAATGCACAATCAGAATTTATTGACAGATACCTGCTATGTGTTAGGCCTCTATTCAAATCATTTCTTTGCAACCTGAGACATGTAAGCTCTAATTTATCCTGAGTATAGTGTCATTTTTAAAAGAAAAAAAGAATTCATCAACATTAAATTGAGGATGATAGTAAGATGCGAATGGAGAGAAAAAAGAAGCTCATGTTATCTCTGAAAGTTAAGTCTGAAAGACATAAAAAATTCAAGGTTGTGTAAAATTAAATGTCTGGTTTTCATACAGATTTTACTTTCATTTTTTGGGATTGAGCTCACCACCTCATGCTTGCCAGGCAAGCACTTAAACCACTGAGCTAAATTCCCAGCCCAGATTTTACTTTCTTTCCTGAATGATGAGTTTATGTGTGAGTAGGTGGAATGCGTTATAGCGTAAACCCATTTTAAGGATTTTTGCACTAAATGAACAGATGCAATAAGCTGTACAAAGTTGCAAGAAAGAGTGTTCACTTCAGCAGCACATATGCAAAGTTCTAGGAAAGATTACAGGCAGAGAATGGTCACAATCACAAGAAAGAAGCAAAGTCCTTGTGTTTGTGATTCATAATGAAGAAAAAGTAGCAGGATTTAATCTATGAGGAAGAAATAGTGAACAGTGAAATTGGTAAGATAAGACATAGATCATGTAGAACATTATAGCCCAACTCAAAAAAACTGGATTCTATTCACTAGTACACGAAGCAACTTAGTTTTCAAGTAGAAAAGAATCATGGACTCATTTGTATTTGTACTATGTTCTCTCTCTGCTTCCAGGAAACCTACTGGGAAATGAAATTTAGGACTGCAGAGGTAGCGTGAATTGAATGAGTAGTAGGAATGAAGAAAATTGAGAGTTTTTGTTTGTATAATTGACCAATTAATTAGTTCATGAAACTATTCTGCATTTGAAAGGGCTATAAGGAATAACAGAATGAAAGGAGTTAAAAGATTGAAGTTTTATTTTTCTGTGTGCTACTGAGACAGGGTGATGCTACATATAGGAACAAAACCAGGTTGGTGGATAACAAAATATTTGAGTGTGTCATAATATTTGTCAAAATATTTGATGCTTGTCATAGACAAAGTGTAGATATCAAGTATGTAATTTGTACTTGAGGGAAACTTTTGGGTAAACTTTGTTTTAATCTTTGTGGTATTTGACTCTGGATTTTCATTACCTCAGAATTAGGAAATAAAGAAAAGTCTCTCTATAATCAGTTTTTCTAGCATTTAGAGGCTGAGCAAAGAAGACTGAGATAACCATGAAAACTGAGAGACCATTTAGCTCAACAAAAATAAAATGAGTGTTTATCTCTGAGCTATGACAGGAAACTCTCAGTGTGATGGGAGAAATAAAGTGGCAAATGTACAAAGGCTGTCGATAATCTTGAATACAGAGAAGGAGGAGCAGAATACAGAGAATAATCTGGAGACTTCAATTTTCACAATAGAAACAAGTAGTTTTATAGTATTTTCCTGGAGGTAGACAGAAAACTTTGTCTGCTATTGTAAGCAAACTTGTGATCACAGAAGGGTATTTTAGAATAAGGGTAATACTCTGTTGGTGTAGGTCACAAAAAAAGCAGAGATGATGATGTAAAGGAGCAGACATGTGAAGAGCATGAAGACTGAAGCGCTCCAGAAGCGAGAGAAAATAAAACTTTAAACAGAAGAGTTTCTGTTTAAAGAGATCTACATCCCTGAGCTCATCACTTGACTAAGGAGAATGCAAATTTTATAGGTCAGTCTTGCATTGTGTGAGAGTAGCCAGTTCATCATAGTCTTTCTACTACAGAAACGTTTTCTCACAGGAGCTTTAAAACATATCTGTGTATTTACCATCTTGTCTGGCTGTTGTTCTTTTAAGTTCTTGAGTCAAATACTTATACTCAAATAGCACAAAATTTAGAATATATAATAATATAATAGTTATAGATACATGAGGCTATAAAGGAAATTAAAAAGGATAGCTTTTCATTTCTTAGAAAATTATTAAAATGCCTTCTGATCCACCTTGACTAAATTTATTTTATGTGTATTGCAAAGCTATCTAACAAACCCTATGTACACAATATTAGCAATGTCTTTTTGTTAAAATTTTCTGTTTAAATTGCTTAGAGACAAAAGCACTATATTTATAAAATTTATGAATGTATTAACATAATGTAATATTATTTAAAATATACGTATTTTTGGATTTTCTGTCAACTCTGTAGAGTTGTTTCAATTTCAATTGCACATACTATATTGCATTTAATTAACACTACATTTGAGCTGTCTCTTGTTGTTTTAAAATTAATACACATGAAACCTTTTTAAAATTGCAAAAGGTTGCAATGAGGATAGGATTAAAATCACTTATTTTTCCCCTGTAAAAATACAGAGGTGCAATTTTCATCAATCACTTCAAATATTTTCTTACAGAAATTTTATGGAAATATGGACTAATAGATATTGTGCACCTCAATTCTCTGCCTCACCTCCTGTGTATATTAGAGTTGTTGCCTAACCTTTTCCTCCTTAGTTTAAATAACTGGAAACAAATTTCGTTGCTATGGAGAAAAGAAATCAACATAACAGTTCAATAGATTGTGTCCTACAAGACAGCCACTGACAACTTATATATTGCATTTTTTTTAGCCTCAGACTAAAGAAATACACATGCTTGGAGACACTGATAAAGAAGTATTTTGCATAGCAAAAGACAGGAAAATCACCTTAAAAAACATCATACACACGCATCATTTTGGATTGTAGGGAAGACAGTTCAGGATCTATTTTTCCTTTCTGCTGTGCAATCGCTAACCATAGCCTTCACTTTGCCTTGTCAATCACTCAGCAGAGTTTGGGTCCAAAGACACTGCATAGTCTTCCAACTAACGACAGTAATCTCCAGCTCCGTCTGGGAGTCAGCCTTGCACAGCTGGACGAGGAGAAGGGAGTAACAGAGAGCACGAGATCACCAGATGAACTAGTCATGACTTCTGTGGCTACATGGCTTTCTATCATTCTTTTCCTTGCTCAATCTACAATTATCATATCAACCTTCTTGTTAATTTATGCTTCTTACAGTACTTACTTCTCTCTCAGAGTGGATTTTATGGTTTACATACTCATTCATTTGGATTTTTTTTACTAAGTCTTGATTTATGTGATATATTTGCTGATATATATTATCATATATATTACCAAATATAAAATAAAAATCACTCTTCTTCTCTATCCCTTCCTTATTTTTCTGAATACTATTTATCATAACCTGACATGCATTAATTTGTTTGTTTTCTATATAATTCCACTAAGATATAATGTTATAAGGAAAGGCACCACAATGTATTCTGTTAGTTACTGCATGCCTCATGGTGAGAATAAGGCATTTGACTAACACTAATTACATAACAGAATAGATAACAATTGTTCATATTGTATTAAAATTAATAGCTACTCACTGATTAGAACCAGTAAGAGCTAAAAAATTATCTTTCTTTTAACAACAGTTTCATTTGATTATACCATTGTTCATATTTCTCCCAGATCCTGATCTCCCTCTGAGTTTCACTTTGTTAATTTACCTCTTATGATATCCCAAAATTAAAACATTTCTTCTGTCTTTATTGTCTGTGACACAAGAAATTTGTCTACTTGGCTCCATAGATGTTTCTGCTGCCCATGAAAGCATTTATTTTGCATTGGAATCAGTGGAATCATGTTTTCCCCATAGAGTGAATTTAATCATACATTTTAAAGACATTATTCTGTTCATCAAAAGTGTGTTAGACTCTTTGCCTGTTTTACATTTGCAAATAGAGAAATGAGGCACACGCACCCTAATTCAACTCTAATAGTTAACTTGGGATGCAGTTGATAAACACTCATAGTGTTGCATTTATGGAAGTAACAGTCACAGTAAAAATTCATCCTTAAATATATGTAACCGTGTTTTAGCCTGGTGAAATTCTGAGTTCAATGCCCAGTACAAAAGAAATACTTTGGGTAGGGAGAAAGCATAAACTGTCATACAGTTCAAAAATGAATTTTAATGGGCTGGTTTACTCTACTTGGTCTACTCTACATGGTCTACTCTACTCTACTTCTAAGCATACTCTTGGACCCAAAGAGGGAATTGTTAGGTCTTTTTATAAACATGTAAAACACTAATTCTAGTGCATCCAGGATGCATAAGGTTACAGTATTCCATAAAATGGACACATGTTTCATGCAATATCTTTCAATATAACTTAAGCTCTTCCCATTTTGTGTATCATTATTGATATCAGTTGTGATCAAGGGACTAGAAACTAGACCAGTGTTTTTTCTATGCCCCTCACTTCCCAGAGGTGATAAAATTGCATTTTGTTAGAGCCATGAGAGATTGCCACAGAATGACACAGGAGACTGTGCTTGTGAACAGTGGCTATTACTGAAGTGTCTTTGCTTTAAAGGTCACTCCAAAATGTTGGCCAAATTCAAAAGCAGAGTGAAGTTTTTATTGTTTCACATAAATGATAAGCATCTTCAGAAAAGTTTCTGGCATGGGAAGCACACACAGCTCAGCACAGCCCCGTTGCCCTTCTGAGGGACCCAACCAGAGCTGCCACAGCATAAGCATGAAGCAGATTAAGCATTAGACAGAGTGTGGTTCCTGATCTCCTTATACTTAGAACATTTATTTGGAAAAATTTCTAATTGGAATCTTTTTCTACACCATGAGATGCCATTGTCTACCAGACTCTGGCATTTTTCAAACTCAGTAGTATCTTTCTCAAATGCCTAGAATCTTCCACTGAAACATTGTCATCAAGCCAGATAACGCTAGTATTTGTCAGCCACTATGGGAATGTAGGGTTCTATCTCTAGTTAACAAGCGCAGATGGTGTAATCGTATTGGTGAAGCCCACACCTTGAGTGTCTCTAAATACTTTAAGTGCTGGTTTAATTGAGCTCTTAAAAACTGTCCCATTTTTGGTTTCAAATGAGTTGGGTTTACTCTCTCTTCTTTATTCTAAGAGTCGCAAATAAATTTGCTTTTTTGTTCCGTGTAATTGTTCTTTGATAGGAAACATATATTCCATGTATATGCTAAAAATATGAGAAAAATATAAAATATTTTATTGTACCTCAACTTGATTGTAAATAAACAAAAAGTCCACATAGCATTCTTAGGATGGGAATTTCTAAAGTGATGACCATAAGATGACAAGAATGCCAAGAACTGGGGACATGGGGCTAGAAATTAGTGGGATAGGGAAACAGGTAAGTGAATCAGTTGCCCTATGAATGTTCATCTCCTTGTAGATACTGCATTCATTCTTCAACTAAGAAAGGATACTGATGCCTGTTAATTTTTCAACCAAATCATTCCCCTTTCCTTCATGAAGACCAGAAAAAGTAAGAAAGGAGTTAAGGCATAATGTCATATTGTGTATTTTTTAAGAGAAAAAGCAAAGCAAAACAAAAAAGGTAGAAATAATAAAGAATTTTTTTAAAAATAGCAGTAAGAAATCACTAGTTGTTATTAAAAAAAAATTCTCCTGTATTCTTAAAGCTACACAAGTTGCTAAAGCTAGGAGTGTAAGGTCAGGGATTTAGCTCAGTGGCACAGCACCTGCCTGGCAAGTGCTAGGTCCTGTGCTCAAGTCTCAAAGCAAAAAAAAAAAAAAAAGAAAAGAAAAAAAACAGCAACAAAGCAACAACAAAAACAAGGAGTGGAGCCTTAAAGATAAAATGAAAATGAAACATGAGAAAAAGTGTTTTATGTTAGCTTGATGCTACAGCAACACAGTACGGGTGAGTAACCTAGAATCACAAAACAGGGAAAGACTATCCATCTCTTTTTGAAAATCAATCCTAATGTTTTGTACTAAAATCAAATTGAAGATTTAAGTCCAAGATTATAAAATAATAAGAACTCAGAAAAATCCTCTACATAAATTTTTCAATTTACTCAAAGTACATTTAATAGTATAATTTCCCTTTGTTTAACAGTATGATTTTCCTACACTACATGTAATTAGAAGTATTTGTTTTACTTAATACCATAAGAAAGCTAAAAGATTGGATATATCTCCTGAAGATTTTGTAATTCCATTTTATAACAGGAAAACCTATTATGCTTGATATCTAGATTCTCTATATTTAGTAAAAATAATAATTTACTGTCCAAGAATATCAGATTAAAATTTTTAAAAAGCCCAAGTACAATTTTCATGGAATACCTCAATATGCCTATGTTACATTGTATTTTGCTTATTTACTTTTTACTATAAAAATATTCTCAGTTTATTTTCTAATATCAATTTAATGATCAAGCATTAGAAATATAAGCAAACTACAATAAAGTTAAATTATAATAATATTTCTTCATGTGAATGATTTATTTAAAAACTTAAAAAACAAATTATTGTCAATTTATTTATATTCTCTACTAGAGATTTTAACTGAATAAATTATCATTTTTATATCATTATAATATCCATAGCAACTTACTTTAATTAATGGTATAATTTTCAATTTTACAAGGTAAGGGTTCTCAGTTGCTTTGTTTCCTCTTGCCCTCATTATAAATTTTCTTACATTTTTCATTCTAATAATGAAGAACAGGTAAAAAATGAAGGATGACCTCATTATCCATAAGTCATGCTCAATCATGTTGTGTTGCATTTGATGACAGCATTGTGCTGTCTATTTTTTTAGACTTATATTTCATAATACAATCACTTGAATATGAGACAGGATTATTAGAAAGAAATCAACAGATCACACCCAGATGTACAGTGATTTATTTCAATGGTATTATTAGGATTGCAAAGTTTTCAAGAACAATCATTGAAATTCTCCATCTGTGATGAAAAAAGATACCTTGCCTTGAAAAGAAAAGCATTCTCAAGAGAACAAAGTCATTTAATGTATTTTCTATGTAATTATTCTTTGTTGATCCACAATGACAATCTTGATAATTCCTTTCTCCAATGAGTTGTTGATAGAAGGCACACAAAGATGGAAAGTAAAGCACAATTAGACTAATTTCTTTCTTGCCTTGTCTCAGATTTGAACATAAAGCACAAAATTTTATCTATATTTAAGGGCTACTAGGGGATTTAATTGTACATTAACAGCCATGTATTTTTTTCCAAGTTTTCTTTGTAATGTTTCCTGTAGTTCATTGATTACTTTTTCCTGTAGCTCTACAGATAGAAACATTAGCTTTGATGTAGTATTTGTAAAATTATTCTTGTCAAATCAGTCAATAGGAGCACTTCTGGAATGGCAGCTGGTATAAATTAAGCATTCTTTTGTTTTTTCTTCCTTCCTCCTTTTTTTCTCAACTTACGTTACTGTTTATTTTATGAGAATTATAGTAATATTTATTTTTCTTTTTCCTCAAAACCACTTGATTGAGATCTTTCAGTATCGTTATAAGATTCTTCCTACATTATTTTCAGAAAAACTTAACACATATCTTATTCACAATTCCGTTAATATAATTGTGTATCTATTACTCTTGTGCAAATGGAAATTATGAAACAAAATAATGCATAAAAATTCTGAATGTAGCTTTTTGCTGTGGTAAAAGAAATATGTGGATACTTTTTTCACCTCAGCATCTAACTTAGTCAGATACTAGTGCTTCTCTCAAAATACTTATATATTCTGTAACTGCAGGTTGTGAAACCACACAGAGGAATGTCAAATAGCAGTGCTGCTCACCCCTGATGATGTTCACTAGCCTTTTCAAAGGGAAAAGGGAATTTCCTGCTGGAGTGTTGTGTTAGAGTGCTGAGCATGTTCAGCTAGTTTGTGCATTTCTTGCTTTGGACAGAGTCTCCCTTTAGTAAACAAATGCACCATCTTATGTTTTACAAGGCATTCTGCCATCTTGGAAGACTGTCTGTGATTATCTCTCTGAGACTGGATCAATAACATTTTCTGAGTCAGAGGTTAGAATTAGTAACCTTCAGCTTAGGGTCACTAGTAATACAGATGATATATTTATCTTCATTTGTCTTTTCTTATTCATCTCTTCATTGATTTAGAACATAATCAAGGAAAGTATGGTTTTATATCTTGAGCTTTTCATGTCTGACATACTTTTCAAGCAATCATAAAATGATACGTGTAGTACTCATGTTTCTTTTCTGTTTCTTCTTTTAATACACTTAAAATATAAAATGCAACCCCAGTACACTATGAAATGAAGTAGATTTATTAAATCTTCTTCAAAATATTGATAATAAAAAAGAAAAAGAGCTGAGTGTTCATGTATATGATGTAATATAAATGGGGTTTATAAATATTTTGCCATTTAAGTGACATCATGTGCTGTATCAAAAAGTGAAGTTAGACATAGCATCAGTGAAGGAGCAGATGTGTGAGTAGTAAGATAAAGGAGTCTACATAAGACAGTAAATACCCTGGCACAGTTCTGGTTATATGGTATGTAAGATCTCACATAATTATTTTGTGTGTATATAAGTTCATTTGTGTGCATGTGCTTTCAATGTATATAAATAATTAGAATAAAAGCCATATTTAAAATTTAAGGATCTATATGATGACCAGGGATTTGTCGATAAACATACTACTGGGTAGAGAGGCGACATTTGTTTTAGTCTGAACAATTGCTCTGCCCAAGCACCTATTTTTCTTATTTGGAGTTATGGAAACCTTTCTTATTATTCTGCATGATCAGCTGTACAATTACTGATTAATTTTATATTACTCAATACAAGAAAAGGTGACAAAATGATTATTAATCACAAGTTCATTGTTCTTTGAAAATCTTCTACTGAAACTGAATAGATCTTCTTATCTATGTAGGTCATTTCCTTCTTGTTATATCATTACTTAAGTCGTGATGATCATTATCTTTTGTATTATGATGCATTATGTACATGTACTCACTGTATCCAAGGAATATAAACATTTTGTTTTTCAAACATGTGCAAATAAAGGAAAAGGATCAAGAGATGGATGGAATGAGGAGGGAAAAATGGAAAAGGGATGAAAAAAGGAATGGGAATGTATTATATACATGTTGCAACTCCACAGAATACATTCAAACATTGTATACTATAAAGATATACTAATACATTAACAATTTTAAAAAATTTAAGAAGGAAACAAAGCCTCCACTGGTATATACAAAAGAACACCACAGTTAAAGTACATATGCAATGACCCATAGAAATTGTGCATCGTGCTTCATTATTTAAGACTATAAATGCAAAATCTTGCCTGGAGTATGAAGAAAAATGTCAACTATATTTTATCATCCAGTAATGCTAAACTAATCATTCAGAATTCCTCACAAAAATGTGTCTTACAATCAGTCCATCTTTTGAATTCTTTAAAAGTAGGCACTGAGGTCTAGAATGCGTTGTCTTTCCATATGAATGAGCTTTTTGTGTTTTGCACAACAGTTCTAATTGTAGATGTCTCCTTCTCTCATCTGATGTGTCTTAAAACCAATCTAGGAGAGCATAGTATCTCTCACAGATCAGTCCACAAAGAATATTAATCATAAGGGCCTATTGGCATTGAAAATGTAAGATGTTAAAAACTGAAAGAAGAGCAAAGCAAGACTTCTTTTAGAGGAGTACTTTACATATGCCAAGAAGCCTGTGAAACTGATGAGTTACTTGGCCTGCATGCCAGTGGCGCAGACTCGTAGGAGAAAGATGCTGTCATAACTCACTGTTTTAAACTTCTTATAAACTGTAAAAGCAAGGAAGGAAGAACACAAAGAGCCAGAAGCAAAAGCTTCAGTCAAAGTGACTGATGGACTGTATCTCAAGGGACAGTTCTGGCTCTAGGTTTAAAATGACTGAAAGTAACACAAAATCATAATGTCAGCACTATTCTAGTGGTACAATCACATGTATTATTGTTGCTTATGTGTGTGAAAAATTAACTGGTTAGTTCAAATTCCAAAGAAATAAAATAGGTCTACATCTGTATCTGTGTCTATGTCTATGTCTATGTCTATGTCTATGTCTATGTCTATGTCTATGTCTATGTCCATGACTGTCTGTGTCTATGTGTATGTCTAGGTCTGTGTGTATGTCTGTGTCCAAATTTGCTGCAAGGAGAAAATGACAAAATATATTCAGTAGTTTTATAATTTAGGCAGTGTATGGAATTCAGCCTACCTATGAAAAGAACAATGATGAAAAAAATTACATTATTTTAGGGCTTCTCCAGAATAAGAGTGGTGAAAATTCCAAACCAGTTGAAATAAAAAAGATTATCATGAAATGGACTGCGGGATCCAGTTCCAGGGTACAGTTCCAAGAGCCTTTCAGATAGTTAGAATGTTGCTGATCAGTTGGATTCCAGGAAATGTTATAGTCTGAGAAATCAAGGTGCACATAACACCCAATGTTATAGCAATTGTGCTAATTTATTTTGTCATACCTCTTCTGATTAGACTGGGGAGTTATTTTCCCTAGTTTGGAGAACTATAAGAATATTTGACTGCATCTTTACAAATTATAAATTCACATTTTGTCTTTTGTAAATCATGTTAATTGCTTACAGCAGATGAAATTATGTCATTTTTTTTATAGGAAATACTGTTGTAGTGTCACCAATGGGAAGAAAATGTTCAAATGAAAGGAAACCTAGGGAGACGGGAGAGAGAGGAAAGGAAAAGAAAAAAGATAAGAAAAGAAGGATAAAATGGAAATAAATCTTTAGCTAATAAGGAGAGGAAAAGGAGTTTAAGGGAGGATAGAGGAATGGGAGAAAAAAAGTATCAAGGTTTCTCAAGTACAGGTATAAATTCCTTTTAATGAATGTGATTGTTATGTATACCTAAAATGTATTAATAAATTTAATTAATAAAAATAAATATTTTTGAGAAAAAAGAATACAGAGAAAGCTAAAATGAAACAAAATAGTAATTGTGAGTGACCATTAATTGTGATATGTCGTATTGACTAGAGTAAGAACTACCTAGCGGATTAATAAGGCACAGTTCTGGGTATGTGTGTTGATGACTGACAGGAAGGCCAGTAAACTGGGAGGAGTGGGTGCTTGGATGGAAGGAAAAAGGGACATAGGGAGTGTGCCCATTTTTCAAGAGTTCCTGTCTCTTTTTATGAATGTGGCATTTTCTGCTTTTGTCTTTGCACACTCAGTGTTCAGTTTCTGCAGCCTTCTTTACAGACTTGCCCCACTGTGTCTCTTCCAGGTCTTCGCCTTTGGATTAGTGCCGCCTCCTTGATCCCTCTTACTCTGGAGTTTCACTGTTTTGGGGTCGAGCAAGTACTGTCTTCCATCTTTCTAGTACGCAGATGAGCATTGTGGATCTTCTACCTCTGATCCTGCAGGTGCCTACTTGCCTCAAATCCTGTGAGCCTGCTTAATATATTGTCTTACATGAATATATATATATATATAGCATTCATTTAGTTCCTCTAAAGAAGCTAATACACTGAGTAATTATGTTCTTTAGCATCTATATTTTTCTCCTAAAAGGCTAATTGATACCCCACTCATATGATGAAGTAATGCAGTCATTTTTCATAGGAAGACTTTATATCTTATTCATCTTTATTTTGTTTCTATACATACAAACATAATATATATCATGCGTATATGTCTGTATACTTGTGTGTGTATATACATACAAACAACTTCACTGAAATAAAAGTATTGACAGTGGTATTTTTGTGTACAAAAATATCACTTTCTTGCCTTTATTTCTCTTACCTGCCTTGGGGATCACGATATAGATTCTCAGTTCTAACTATAAATTATATAATAACAAGTGTGTTAGCAAACATGTACATCATTATTTCATAAAGGTACATAACTACTTTATTCTTAAATATTTCATCTAATTTTTTAGAAGTTCATTTATAACTGGCCACAAAATACATGGAAACTAACTTGTTCACCTTGACAGTTTTCTTAAGAACCAGTTCCTGAAAGGCACCTCCGACTGGATTGCTCTGTCTATTTAAAGAGGTTGAGTATTCTGTATAAGAAAATCTGGGTAGAAGACCAGGGATTTAGCTCAGTGGCTTAAGCACCTGCCCGGCAAGTTCAAAGTCGTGAGTTCAATCTCCGGTACCAGAAAAAAGAAAAAAAAATCTGGGTACCAGAAGTATTTCCAATTTTGAAATTTTTCAAGTTTTGAAATGTTGGTATGTGTTAAATACAAAATGGATTTTGCCGTATTTAAAATTTCATATTTTCAGAACAGAGATGCCTACTCAGTATAACATCTTATATTTTTCTTTTACAAATCTGTCTTTGAGTTTGAAAGGCTGGAAAGTAGTCTGATTCTTTAGTACATATCAAGACTACAGAAAAAAAAAGAAACACAGATTTTTTTTGGCTACCCTCTGTAAAATTTTGCATACTCCATTAAACATAGTTTGAACAACTTTCCAAGAGGAGAGAAAATGACCACATTGTATTCACAATTTACATATTTCAAATTATATTCTGAGTATTTTTAGAAGTTTAACTTCTATCTGACTCTATAAGTGAGATAGACTCTATAGACTTAATCTGACTCTATAGGTCATTGAAAATTACTAAATTCTTTCATGATTCAGCCTACAATTAAGGAAATTTTGTAATGGCTAAAGAGAAGGATGCTTTTAGTTTATCACTTATTTATTCAAGGATTACTTTTTATGTGTCTACCATGTGCCCCAGTAATAGCTTGTTTACAATTCAGAGAAGCCATTCTCATGGAATTATTGGGAAATATTTTCATCTCAAGGATTAGTGAAAAAAATGAACACTGGGTATTTTTTATTGAATAAATAAGAGTCCAGTGGGGAGTGCCACCTAAGGTAGTATGTGAGTTAGATGAGATAATTGGGAAAAGATTTTCAGTGCATAAACATTATGATCTATTAAAAATAACAACCTAATAATTTCATAAGCAAGACATCTGTAGTTTGGTAAATTTTATATGTACTCCCCCTCATTTATTTTATTTTATTGCTACCTTTAAAATGCTACATTACATCACCCACTTACTTTTCTGTTTATTGACCATTCCAGTTTTACTTTCACATTCAATCTCTGTGTTTATTTCACTGTCTACCTCTTTTCTCACTACCCATTATTTACAATTGCTTATCTTTCATATCAGTGCAATTTCGCAGGGGCAGTAAATTTTAAATAGGCACTTAAATGAAGCTGAGATTTGATATCACATTGGTCTCAGAGATGCAGACTTCAGATAGGTACAGAAACATGCCCAAATGATGCATTTCTGCCTAGAATGTAAAAGACAATTATGAAAGACTGTTAAATAGAGAGAATAGGGAGCTGATAATATAACACAAATTTTAGCTGACAACTGTTTAAATATAATTCATTATACATGGACAAATAGGTGGCTAATTATTAAAACAATCATAATTCTTTGTGAAAACTCTCATATTCCAAATCTTAGTTCCAAAATCTTAGTTCCAAAATATACTAAAATGAACATTTGTTATTTTAGCATCTTCTGTTGCCTTTGTCACTTTTTTTGGTTTTGAAATGACTATGTGCACATTTTGTGGTTTTCTTCCCTCACTAATTGCTTTGAATAAACAACATGATTTTCAATCCCTTTACCTAATAAAGATAATGAGCAAAAGTAAAATACAAATGACAACAGCTGATATGAGAGTGAATCATCCAAATGCCTGATTCCCTTGACTTAAACCTGCTGCTGCTATAGAAGCAACTATTAGCACACTGACAGATGGTGCCAGAACCCATTGTCTCTCAGAATCTCGCTGCTTCCTCACCCCTCCCTACCTACTTCTCCTTTTATGACAAAACTCTTCTGCTTGGAAGTGCTAATTCTCTTTGAGCATTATGCTAACAACATCAAAACTCATCAGAGTTGAATATGTTATTGGCTTGGAAACAGCCAAAAATAGTAGATGCAGTTTCTGAATATTGACAATTTGTCTTTTGTAGCTGCTGTGAATTTTCTTGTTTTAACAATAACTGGGTTGTGCATATATTGCAATAACTAGAATGTATGTGTATTTGTATTTTTCTCACAACTAAAATACTTTAAAAAACTGTTGGGCATTAAAGAAAAAATAAAGTCAGTGTTTATTAACCAATAAAAGGTATCTTTTCTTTCCCAGTTATTTCTTCTCTGCCAAAATAATAATAATGATAAACAAAATATCCAGGAACTTATATTTAAGAGCTTAATAAATTCCTCCCCTAATGACTAACTCATTTATGTTTTACTTCAGTGTTCCCATTTTCTCTGCAGATGATATTCTTCTCTGTTTTTATTTCTTTAGGTTGGAGGGTGCTTGTGAAATATTTTGTGTGCTTTTACAATGTAACATTGTCAAAATTTTATTTTCTATAGAGATATTCTTCTATGCAATATAACAGGATTATTTTATGTACTTGTATATTATTTTGCTATTGACATTATGGAAAATAAAACTTGGTCAATGAAAACACATTATTTGAAAATTATGTTTTCAAAATGAATCTTTTGGGCAGAGGATTTAGCTCAGTGGCATGAGCAGTTGCCTGGCAAGTACAAGGTCATGAGTTTGATCCCCATCACCAAAAATCAAAACAAAACAAAATTGATAATTCTGAGCTAACAGGAAGACAGTGGAAATGTTATCTTCCTTCTGGATGTTTAAAATGTTTTTGGCTTGTTCATTTATAGAGAATAATTGAGGTCATTGGTCCATGAGCCCTTTGCATTTTCAAACTCAACAATGGCCAGTTAAATCTTTCACATGTGAAATCACTGTGCTTTTTATTCTTTTGTTTCCCTTTCCCAAATTTACAAAATCACTGTAATTGTTTTTAACCTCTTTGGATACTCAGTATATTATCTCCATTTCCAAATGCATTGAACGACAATCTTAATTCCACCTGCAACCGTATGTCTTCTTCACAACCCAGGTGCACTGAGGCACGTAGTAAAGTGGCAAAGAAATGGAGAAAATATCTAGAGATGGCTTGTGAGGCATAAAGTTTATTGAGACATCCAAGAAGAGGGTAAAGCTAATTGAGACAGAGCAAGTAGGATCCAGGAGCAGAGAGCAAAGACACCAGAAATTTTCAAGAATGCTAAATGGACAAGCTGGACAAGTGAATTTCTGAAAGTTGTCAAAGCATGAGTCAGGCAAGGAAATAGATCTTGTGGCTGCATGGTGGCAAGGGAAATCACCAAATAAAACCTGAAGTGTCCAGTGATTACTGTACTGAACTATGCACTTCATTTGTGTTGTTCTGTTCCACATTCACCTATCACAGGAAGAACGTTTTATAGATTAAACTACATACCACTGGCATCATTACTTGTATTCATTATAGAATCAATATCCCAAGCAAGAATCATTTTGGCATCCATGCAAGAATGGAGTTTCTACAGAGAGCACTAGTTCTCACAGTTTCCACTGTCCCCAACAGATGATCTCATC
Source organism: Dolichotis patagonum (assembly GCA_004027295.1). Classification (NCBI taxonomy): domain Eukaryota; kingdom Metazoa; phylum Chordata; class Mammalia; order Rodentia; family Caviidae; genus Dolichotis; species Dolichotis patagonum. The sequence continues at coordinate 6,743 of PVJX010026133.1, read as the reverse complement.
GCTATCCTCCTACAGTGTCCTCGTGGAATTTGCAGGATTCTTGCAGTTGCAAAGGGAGTTTCAGGAACACTCTACTAAAGGCTCTGGGTTTTTTTCATGGATGAAACAGCATCATACTTACATATCACATAATATGACATGTGAAAAGGTTCTAGAAATTAGAATAGAGAAAATCTTTGTCGGGATGTGGACATTATTATGCTTACAACTATGAGTAAGGGAAGAAAACATGTATCCACACATACACATACACATATATATCTACAAACATATATTGTACAAAGGTATCAATACTGGACTATATAAAGGTTTTCCTGAGCCAGAAATCACAAATTAATCTATTTCCATCAGTTCTTAAACTTTACAATTTTACATTTTCTTATATAATTTTGTCTTATTTCTCAAGAATCCTTAGAATTGACAGGACAGTTTTTACATTTTTCTGAAAAGTAATGTTTCATAACTGGTTATTTGTTTTCAAATATATTATTCTTTTCAGAATAGTCTCCCTAATATCAAATTATGCCTCTCCAATTCATAGTCAATACAAGGAAATCTCCATTTTTAAGGACATCCATTGATTTTCATCAATATGTTATTTAAGCTTACTGATCAACGTTACTCCCATTAGGTATTATTCTGATATAGATAACTTAGTTAGGACTGGCATGGAAAAATCATGGCCCTATAAAGGCAATGTTTTCCTCATACACAGGTGCTTCCCTCAACCTAGGAATTAGCCAAACGTGTTTTGCTGTTGGTTTTTGTTTTTGTTTTTGTTTTTGTTTTTGTTTTTCAGACAAGCATTCACTATGCAGTTCATAATATCCTTGATCTTGCTATGTAGCCCAAGCTGGCCTTGAACTTGTGTCAATCCGCCTGCTTCAGCCTCCTGGCAGTGGGATTTACAGGTATGTGCCACCAAACCTGGTTCTTAACACATTAATATTCACACAGTTCATCCATTTTAGCAATGCACTTGTCATGTAATAAATTATTCTTATAACATTTTAGGGAGCAAATTAATATATTTCATGTATCTTGTGTCATTTCCTATAAAGTTGAGTGTGTATCATTTTTACCTTTTTTTCTTTTCTGGTTCACTTATGGTGAGAAAATGAAATAGAGAACTCCTTTTACTGGCCCCATGTGATGCAGCCTGTGGTTCTATATTTTCAAGACTGAGGTAGGTGATGAGGTCTCAGCAGCAGGGCCATAAAGTACAAGGCCAGGCAGGTCTGGGCAGTAAGACCAGCTTTGGAACATCAGGGATAATTACAAATTCTCATTCTGAAGCTCACACTTATTCTTGCCAAAATGGAAGAGAATAGTACCCACTTCATGCAGTTACCATAGAATGAAGAATATAATTCTTACAAAAATAATAGCTTTGAAATCTGTATATTCCACGATTGCCACTTTGTTTTGACCTATATTTCATACTATTCCCCTCCTATGGAAATGGTTGTGAAATCCTCAATTTTAGCTAAAATAGGTGTGATGCACAAATTTACTTTCAGTAGATATTTGCTGAAGTGAGATTTTAAACCTTTACCCATTGGTAATTTCAAAAGATCAGTCAATGTAATGATTGTGTGCATGTACTCAACCAATGTGAGGGTCGATGAGGGTGTGGTAAGAGTGATCTCTAAACAATCACAATATGGTGGTTTGCTGATCCATCATTAAATATAAATGAAACCGGACATCAGTTAGACTTTTTCAATCCTATGGTTCTGTGGAAACCATAGCAACTTCAGCTGTATGACGCAGATTTTATTCTCCATGTGAGCCCATGCTCCTCACTCCAATGTTCCCTTCCTCTTTCTCTTCCACCTGTCTACTCAGATGACTAGTTCTTTCAAAACTAGTGCAGGAGAAACTTAACCTACTATAACAATTTTGATTCAAATTCTTCTGTAGTTTTATTTCATGTTTCTCATGGGCAGAATGCATGTCTATTTATTACTTAAAATGTATGTTCAGTTTAATAGAGTTTTCCCTCCATGTCTGTCCATGTCACAATTTATGTTGTCTTTATCCTACCCCAGTGTCACTTCATTTTGAGCATCGTGCTTTTTGTTTTTGTTTTTTGCCTTAATATCACTGCAACACTTAGGACTGAGCTCCTCATTCTTTAGAAAGACCCTTATTCAGATATATTTCCTTAGTTTTCCTAATGTCTCCATTGTAACTATGCATAGCCATGGTTACAGTGAAAATTCCATGTCTACCCCTAGAAACAAGACAAAGTTAGACACAGTGCAGAGTAACATTTAAGATAATTGGGTCTCAAATCAGACTATTTAAATTGCAGCTCCGTCATTTATTAAAAATGTAAATTGGAAAGTTGTTTGACACGCTATATCACAAGGTACCCATTTTTAGGCGAGGTTATGGTAACTCCAACCTAACAGAGTCTTGTGATGGATTACAGTTTAAAAAATGTAGCTTACTTGTAATAATAAAACATATGTAATTTACACATTAGTGTGTCAACTATGAAAGAAACTAAGTGTAAAACTAGGAATGGAACTTAGACTAAGTGATAATCTTTTTAATTACAAGACTAGAAAATTAAGATTTTTATTCTTACTGCATATTACTTATACACAATAGTGGATTGTATTTGCATATTCATAGAGGCATTAACGTACTTTGAGCATTTTCATTCTCATTACTACCTCTACTTTTCTTTCCCCTGTCCCTCTTACAACTCTTCCCTCTTACAAATGGAGTGCTTGTTTATCATATGAACAGAGAAGACTATGGGTAGAGAACATTTGAAAAACAGAAGTAAGATGAATAGTTTTAAAATAAAGGTATGAAGCTAAGTTACAGAAAAAATTCTTTGACAGAATTAAAACTAGGAAGTAGAGGCATAGAAATGACTCTTAAAATCATAACTTGTCCAAAGTTTGTCTTGCAGTGGGATATTGAGGAGAAGAGAAAGAAGTAAGAAAAGAGACAAAACAATAAAAGCCATCTATAGATAAAAGTCACCTCAAGGCATCTAGTTTCACCTCATTCTTTAGTAGAGACACCATGATTTTACTCCAAACTGATAATATTTTCCCTTTTGAAATCCTACTAATGAATGCAGAACAGAATCCAAGTCTTGGATTTTACAACAGCAGTGCTTAATGTACTGTCTAATACATACTGGACATCCAAATAAAATATTATCCTAGTGGAAGTATTTCAACTGTGACAGAATACCACAGATGCCAGATTTTTCTTTGGAGCTAAGAGTCATGTTGTACTTTCTAAATAAAAAAAAATATGCCTGTATCACTTTGCACATTCATTTTATGCTTTAACCTAGACATAAAAACTAATATATCTTCTCTTCATTTCATCATCTATGTTATCTACCAGTAAGGAAAGGCCACTCCAGAATATACCAGCTAAACAGAGAAATAAAAATTAATACTGTTAGTGACCAACTACAAATATTTCTCCTGCTGCAAAAGTTCTACATTAAGAAAATGTTTCCCAATGAATGTATTCAACTGATATCTATTTAAATGCTTCTTTCATTGAAAAGTATTTCAATATCTTTCTACACAAAAGTTTTCAAAGATGCTGAGCCAATGACTATTTTAGAGGGTGTCATGATTGCTGATGAAATTTATTTTAAGCAACATGAAAAGATTTATTTAAATTAAGTAGACATTAGACAAGAATTACAGTTTCAGCCAGGTGTGGTGGCACACTCCTGTAATCCCAGCCCTCGGGAGGCTGAGGCAGGTGGATCTTTGCAAATTCCAGGCCAGCCTGGGCTACAAAGTGAGCTCAAGGTCAGCCTGGAGTGTCTCAAAAAAAAAAAAAGAATTACAGTTTGTTTTATTTTTTTAATTTTATTTTAAAGGGAATAAAACAAAAGGGGGCAGTACAGAGCAGATCAGAACAGGACAACATAGGCAATGCAGTACTTTACATTAAGACAACTGGACATCAACAGTAGCTATCACAATATCTCTTTCTCTGCTATAGTAGAGCATAGTTTCAAATACAATAATATCAAACATAACAAAATAGTATAAAGCCATTCAAAGAGTGAAAGAATTACAGGGTTTTCTGAACAGAATAACAGAAAATGATCAATGGGTACTATAATATCTCATTTTTGATAGAAAAAAATTGTTTAAAATATCACATATCCAAATCCCAATAAGACACAATGTGATAGATAGAACCAATGGTAGTAGAACAAAAGAAGCATGGTAGGACTTCTAAGAAGGATGATATTAAATCAGCAATAGCTGTCATAATGTTTTGTTTTCTTCAAAACAGCTGTTCATATCATCACGCATGATATAGTCAAACAAAACAGGATAAAACCATTCCAACTGATGATTTAAAACTTTGAAAGACTTCAAAGCTATGAAATGGGGACTCATGCTTACCATAATGTCTTATATATTCTTATCAAATCTCATACTAGGGAGACTATATGGTATTTACCCTTGTGAGTTTGGTTTATTTCGCTTAAGAGAATGGTCTCAAGTCATGTCCATTTATTTATAAATATCTCAATGTGATCATTCTTTATAGCTGAGTAGTACTCCATTGTATAAAAATGCCACAACATTTTTATCCATTTCTCAATTGATGGGTACTTATGTTGTTTCCAAGATCTGGCTATTACAAATTGTGCTGCTATAAACATGGGTGCACATATATCACTGCGGTATGATGTTTTCAGTTCTTCTGGGAATATGCCCAGAAGTGGAATAGCTGGGTCAAATGGGACTTCCAAACTCAGCTTTTTGAGGAATCTCAAGACTGACCTCCACAGTGGTTGCATCAGTCTATGCTCCCACCAACAGTGTAGAAGAGTTCCTTTTTCACGACAGCCCCTCCAACACTTGTTGTTGATAGTTTTTTCTATCCTGGCCATTCTTTCTGGAGTGAGATGGAATCTCAGCATGGTTTTTAATTTGAATTTCTCTCATGACTAATGATGATGAAAATTTCTTCATGTATTTATTTGCCACTCATATTTCTTCATCTGAGAACTGTGTATACATTTCAGATGCTCATTTTTGGATTGGGTCTTTGAATTTCGAGGGTCTGATATTTTAAAATTCTTTATAAGTTCTAGACAGAAGTCCTTTGTCTGAGGAACTGTCCATGAAGATTTTTTCCCAATTTGTGGGTTTTCTTTTCACTCTGCTGGAAACCTCTTTTGACATGCAGAAACTCTTTAATAAGATGTGGTCCAAGTTATTGATTCTGGGAAGCATTTCCCGTGTAGTTAGTTTCTTGTTCATGAATTATCTTCCTACCCCTATATCTTTGAGATTTTTACCTACTTTGTCTTCCAGCAGTTTTAGTGTTTCTGATTTAATATTTAGATCATTGATCCATTTAGATTTTAGTTTAGTACATGGTGATAGACATGGGTCTAGTTTTAGTCTTCTGTATATGGATAGACAATTATTCCAGCACCATTTCTTAAAGAGACTGTCGTTCTTCCAACAAGCATGTTTGGCCCATTTATCAAAGATAAGGTGGTTGAGTGTGTTTGTGGTTGTGGTTGTATCTTCCAATCTATTCCACTGATCCTCGGGTCTGTTTTTATTCCAGTACCATACTGACTTTATTACTGTAGCTTTGTAGTATAATTTCAAGTTGGGATTTGTGATGCCTCCTGCCTTGCCTTTGTTGCTTAGAATTGCCTTTGCTATTCTAGGTCTCTTCTGGTTCCAGATGAATTTTAGGAGTGATTTCTCTAGATCTATGATGTATGTTAGTGATATTTTGATTGGGATTGCATTGAATCTGTATAGTAATTTTGGGAGAATGGCCATTTTTACAGTGCTTGTTCTTCCTATCCATGAACAGGGGATGTCTTTCCATTTTCTGAGGTCCTCTTCGATTTCCTTTTTCAGGATATTATAATTTTCACTGTATAGCTCTTTTACTTCTTTCATGAGATTAATTCCTAAGTATTTCATTTTCTTGGATGATAGTGTAAAGTGTGTAGCTTCACTTATTTCTCTCTCAGTACTTTTGTTGTTAGTGTATAGAAATGCTATTGATTTTTGAGTATTGACTTTGAATCCAGCAACCTTGCTGAATTTATTTTCTATATCTAGGAGTCTTACAATAGTGTTTTGGGGGTCTTCTATGTAAAGTATCATGTCATTTGCAAATAATGATAATTTAACTTCCTCTTTTCCTATCTTTACTCCTTTTATTTCTCTTTCCTGTCTTATTGCTCTGGCTAATATTTCCAGTACTATGTTGAATAGCAGTGGTGATAATGGACATCCTTGTCTTGTGCCTGATTTTAAGGTAAAGGCTTCCAGTTTTTGACCATTCAGTATGATGCTGGCTGTTGGTTTGTCATAGATGGCCTTTACCATATTGAGATAAAGACTTTCTATTCCAATTCTCTGTAAGGTTCTTATAATGAATGAGTGTTGGACTTTATCAAAGCTTTTTCTGCATCTATAGAGATGATCATGTGATTCTTCCTTTTGGCTCTATTGATATGGTGGATTACATTTATTGTTTTGCATATGTTGAACCATCTCTGCATTCCTGGGATGAATCCCACTTGGTCATGGTGTATAATCTTCTTGATGATTTGCTGCATCCTGTTTGCCAATATTTTATTGAGAATTTTTGCATCTATGTTCATTAGGGAGATTGGCCTATAGTTCTCTTTTTTAGTTGAGTCTTTCTCTGGTTTTGGTACTAGAGTGATATTTGCTTCCAGGAATGACTTAGGA